>CM050166.1:150779432-150931932 GCA_027410445.1 Discoglossus pictus
TAATGAACTAATAATATTAGCATAAGTATAAATAAGGTTAAAATAAATCTTTATTTTAGATTCTGCTTGTACCAGAGTGATTCCATGTTTGGGTGTTGAGCTTGAGGAGGTGCATCCAAAATATTATTATTTATTCAGGAGAAGAAGGAAAGAGGAGAGAGGAAGAAAATGCTTTTAATTTAGAGAGGCCTTTAGCATTTTGGCATCTTCCCTCTCTCCCACACACATTCAGTAGAGGTCTGTCATGAATACACTTGCAAGTATTGCCTGCCCTGCTCAGAACTATAGCTATTTGAAAATGCTTTGTGTCCACTGCTTACATATGGTATATATATATATATATATCCTCAGATAATACAGTGCTTGTTTCCACTTACACCATACTTGTTAAAACGTTACCATTAAATTAGTCAATGAGCAGTAAAGCTAGCTTATAGTTTGTTTATCTATGATTGAGAAGGCAAAATAGGCATAAATAAGTGTAATTGTAGTTTAATTGCAGAAACTTACAAACATGTCTTTTGAATGAATGGATCTCATCCTTTCACTCTTGGGAAGTCTTTCCAGATGTATTGTCCACATTAGTTCTGGAGGCACCAAACTGAAACTACCTCCTAAGTCCCTTAGTCACTGGCTACAATTTCAACACAATAACTGATGAGAAAAAGGTTATCTTATTGGTCAGAAACATAACCACTGATATATATGGAGCAGCAGTTGCCATTTCTATGCAGGTTATTCTGCATGAGTGTAAATGAGTAGAGTTACTATCAGGGGCATAGGAACTAGGGTGGATGGGGGGGTAGGAAACAAATTCAATTAATAGGGAACACAAAAAATAGCAAAATGGAACTTAATTATGCATTACCAGATTTGGCTACTAGAGGGCACTATGACCCAATCAGCACTATGGAGCAGTATGTCGTTCCCATGAAGCTTTGACCCATAATTTATTGTTTATATATATATATATATATATATATATATATATATATATATATATATATATATATATATATATATATACAGTGGATATAAAAAGTCTACACACCCCTGGTAAAATGTCAGGTGTCTGTGCTGTAAAAAAATGAGACAAAGATAAATCCTTTCACAACTTTTTTCACCTTTAATGCGACCTATAAACTGTACAACTCAATTGAAAAACAAACTGAAATATTTTAGGTGGAGGGAAGAAAAATAAAAAATAAAAATAATGTGGTTGCATAAGTCTGCACACCCCTTATAACTGGGGATGTAGCTGTGTTCAGAATTAAGCAATCACATTCCAAATTGTGTTAAATAGGAGTCAGCATACACCTGCCATCATTTAAAGTGCCTCTGATTAACCCCAAATAAAGTTCAGCTGCTCTAGTTGGTCTTTCCTGAAATTTTCTTAGTCACATACTACGGCAAAAGCCATGGTCCACAGAGAGCTTCCAAAGCATCAGAGGGATCTCATTGTTAAAAGGTATCAGTCAGGAGAAGGGTACAAAAGAATTTCCAAGGCATTAGATATACCATGGAACACAGTGAAGACAGTCATCATCAAGTGGAGAAAATATGGCACAACAGTGACATTACCAAGAACTGGAGCTCCCTCCAAAATTGATGAATAGACGAGAAGAAAACTGGTCTGGGAGGCTACCAAGAGGCCCACAGCAACATTAAAGGAGCTGCAGGAATATCTGGCAAGTACTGGCTGTGTGGTACATGTGACAACAATCTCCCGTATTCTTCATATGTCTGGGCTATGGGGTAGAGTGGCAAGACGAAAGCCTTTTCTTTCAAAGAAAAACATCCAAGCAGGCTACATTTTGCAAAAACACATCTGAAGTCTTCCAAAAGCATGTGGGAAAAGGTGTTATGGTCTGATGAAACCAAGGTTGAAGTTTTTGGCCATAATTCCAAAAGATATGTTTGGCGCAAAAACAACACTGCACATCACCAAAAGAACACCATACCCACAGTGAAGCATGGTGGTGGCAGCATCATGCTTTGGGTCTGTTTTTCTTCAGCTGGAACTGGGGCCTTAGTTACGATAGAGGGAATTATGAACAGTTCCAAATACCAGTCAATATTGGCACAAAACCTTCAGGCTTCTGCTAGAAAGCTGAACATGAAGAGGAACTTCATCTTTCAGCATGACAACGACCCAAAGCAGAAGAAGATTAAAGTTTTGGAATGGCCCAGCCAGAGCCTAGACCTGAATCCGATGGAAAATCTGTGGGGTGATCTGAAGAGCGCTGTGCACAGAAGATGCCCTGCAATCTGACAGATTTGTAGTGTTTTTGCAAAGAAGAGTTGGCAAATCTTGCCAAGTCAAAATGTGCCATGCTGATAGACTCATACCCAAGAAGACTGAGTGCTGTAATAAAATCAAAAGGTGCTTCAACAAAGTATTAGTTTAAGTGTGTGCATTGTTATGCAACCATATTATTTTATTTTTATATTTTTTCTTCCCTCTACCTAAAAGATTTCAGTTTGTTTTTCAATTGAGTTGTACAGTTTATAGGTCACATTAAAGGTGAAAAAGTCCTGAAATTATTTATCTTTGTCTCATTTTTTTACAGCACAGAAACCTGACATTTTAACAGGGGTGTGTAGACTTTTTATATCCACTGTATATACTAGTAAATTACCCGTCAAAAATGACAGGAGTAAAATTGTAAGGTTGGCAATGCTGTTTGCCATACAATGTGAGGCTATGGGCCCTCTGAGCACATTTCCCCCCTCCCCCATTTCCCCTCTCATGCGCCCATGTGTCTCTTTGCAGCATCTCCACCCTGTACCTTCCCTGTGTCTTTGTCCTCTGTGTGTGGTAAATGTTTGCGTGGCGTGCGTTGACTGCCATTGGTTTTATTTTCAAAGTCCTGTGTGCCTGGCATTGTTCGTATAAGTGTTACTGTCTTCAGTGTTGTGTGTTTTGTAAGGTTTGCAAGCCTGGTGTTGCTGAGCCTCCCTTTTATGCTGCTTCTGAAATTTTGCGTTTTTTTGTCCGACATTTTTTTCCAAACGCCAAATATGGGTGTAATTCGCTTGCAACCTCACTCCCCGGCTTCCTTTGTCTCCCACTGTGCTGTGTGTGAGTGTGTTATAATTTTTTGTACATGTTTTATTTTTTTTTGGGGGGGGGATTTTAGAGTAACACTCTTGAACATTGCTGCACCGTTGGCTGCAATGGCGCCGCTGGCTTGGGTGGCTGTGCAAATGTTTCCCCACCTATTGTCATCCTGTTTGTTAGTTTGTTGGGTCACAGCTAAAAAAAAACAACTACTCCTGAATTTCCAAAATAATCTAGAATGTTGAAATATATTAATAAATATTTTAAAATTAAATTTGATATGAAGTTCCACTATATGTTTAATAAGTATTGCTTCTGACTTGATAAAGAGAGGTGCAAGTCTCGTCAGCTTGTCACTCTGACTCTAATATTTGTCCAGTGTAAAAAAGGTATCACTATATACTATTCTGAGGCCAAATTAGGGCATGGGCTTTAGGGGCTACAGACCAGAGGTCTTGGAAACTGATTCTTTTAAAATAAAATTTCTTGATGATCCTTAAAACATTTTGCGGGAAACTATAGACAGCCAGACAGGCTGGGCCTGGAGGAGAAAGAGCCTTTTGCAAAGTTCTGTAGGAAACCGTAGCCAGGTCACGCGCCAGGTGTTTGGTAGGGAATGATAAGCCTTTCGCCAAAGACTCCTGTTGGTTTGTGGAGAAAGGAATCGCAGCAACAAAGAGGACGCATCCCTTCAGATTGAGTATTGTGTATCATTGAGGAGACAGTCGATTGTAGCTGCTTCCCAAGATTTTGGCGCAATTATTCATAGCTGGTAGTAACTGCGAGTGCATGGTAGCACCTGTTGCTTCTGATTATGGCTGATAAAAATCATTGTTCTTCACCCATGTACCAAAACAATTAATTAACTGAACTTTCTAATGTTGAAATAGCTCTGCGGATTTACATGTTTGATGATAACTAAAGCTACTGGAGAAAGGAGTTTCTCCAAGATGAAACATTTGACGAGTGCATACATATCGACAATGGCGCAAGAAAGACCCAGCAAACCTTCTCTTACGGCAATTGAAAATGATATTCTAAAGGACTTACAATTTACCAGTTTTAGAGAAATTTGTTTCCAACAATTTACAGCAAATGTTTGAATTTTAATTGTTGTTAACCTTGTAGGAATAAATTTCATTTTATCTTTAACTTCTTTTTTGCTTTTTGAAAATACAGAGTGATGCAAAAGTCGCTTGACACTAGCAGCTATTCGTCTCTTTGATGACCAGAGAAGTAGCAATGGGCGGAGTCAACAAATAACAAGAACAACAAAAACAACAACAATAGATGACATAGTAACATTGCACATAACTATGGGCCCTATTAAATTCATTGATTTTGAGTTCCTGAAGCCCGTAAAGGAGTCTGCAAAAGTTACCGCTATTAAATTGGCCTCTGATCTGCGGTTTACAGGCTGAAAAAACCTACAGGCTGTCAAAATCTGAACTCCGTTCCAGGTAAGCATTTGATCTTTCAATCCCATAAATGTTACAATCGCAAATTGCTATTACATTTCTACAAGTCCTCAAGACCGCAACTGTCCCCCCCCCCCCCATAAATGCCAAATGTAGCCAAAATTCCTATTAGGGAGGACCCGCAAGGGGGTTAAACTCCTGTCCATAGCACTTTAAAAGCAAATATAAACATACTACAGTATTTTAAACTACAGGGAATGCGATGAAAGGTATTAAAATGATTAGCACAACATTCTCAAGCTCGCAAATCTGCACACATTTTTTTTTTTCATGTTTAATTTCTGTGTTATATTGATTCTGGCAATCAATGTGTTAATACATATAATAGATATCGCATTGACTAGAATATGATATTTACTAGCGACTTGCCCGTCAAAAATGATGGCAATAAAATGTGAAGGCTGGCAATTGCGAGCCTCTACCACCGTCTACTTTACGGTACTAACAATGAGCACCAAAGGCGCTCTTTGCGAGACCTGCAATGAGCGCTCATTGCAGACGTCGTCCAGCACGCCACTTTTGTGCCTCATTGAAGTGCACTCACTGCAGACGTCGTCCGACCCGCCAGTTTCGGAGCTCATTGTGCTCATTGTGAACCTCTCCCCACTCTCTGACCCCTGCATCTTTTCCTCCCCACTCCCCCCCTGCATCTTTTTCCACCCTCTCCCCCTGTACCTCCCCTGTGTCTTTTTCCTCTCTGTCCCTATTCAAGTCTTGCGTGCCTCGCGATGAGCGCTGTTGCTTGTATTTTCAAAGTTTTGCGGGGCTCGCGTTGATGGGCTAAGTGTTACAGGCTTCGGCCTCATTTTGAGCCTTTTTGAAAACATTTACGTCTTTACGGCCGCCATTTTTTTCCTCACTTAGCCGATTTTCAATCTCTGAAAAACGCCAATTAAGCCTCAAATTAGCTTGCAACCTCACTCACAGGCTCCCTGCCTCTCCCCCTGTGCTGTGTGTGTGTAAGGTTGTAAGTTTTTTTATTTTTTTATTCATTGGCGTTTTTTGGTGTTCTTCTGCCGTTAAAGACGTAATTTTGGCAAAGTCTTGCGTGCCTCGCAATCAGCGCCAAAGTCCTACGGCCTTCGGCGCTGATCGCAGGCATCTCCATGTGCGCCTTCAATTTGTTTCCATCTTCCATTCATGGAGCGTCCTCAGGCAAATAACAACTATGACGGGTCAGATGACACTTAGAGGGACCCTGAAAGGTCACAATTGCGAGGCCTGCAATGGGCGCTCATTGCGGAGAAGTCGTGCGGGGGCGCTCATTGCGAGGCCATAACAATCTATTATTATTGCAGACTTCTTTTAATTTATAAAAACATAAAAGTTTCAATACGTTTTGAAATAAAAAATCCTTATAAAGCTAGACAAATATAGTAAAAGGTTAAAATACCAGTTGGCAACTTTCAAACTAAATTAGTGGAAATACATTAAATGAACGTGTCCTACAGCCTGAATAAAAAGAATAAGAAGTGAGTCTTGGCTTCACACAAGTCTAGGAACAATGAAATATATTTAGTTCTCATGGAGATGTCAGCCTCTTTTACCCAGGTCAGTGAAACATCACTTATTAGTTCTGAGTACTAAAGACAATTTTCACTTCAGGGCAACTTCTTTATGCCACCCCTGTCCCAAGTCATTTCTTTAGTGATATATTTGTAATGTAAAATAGGTGCAATGTCTTGTGTTGCAAGGAAAATGACACAATATTAAAGAGTTCTTGGATGAAAAGCCTTTACGTTAAAAGCTTTGAAGGTCCATAAAGGCCATAGAGGCTGTTACCTAAAGAGCTACCTTACAAAGGCCCTTTTTCAGAATGTTTCAGAAAGTAAGAAAAAGAGGTAAAATAACTTAATTATTGGAAGAACAATTAAGGAGAAGCAGCGTGGATTACAGTTATTGTACCGTATATCAAACTGGTAATGCACAAAAGAAAAATGGCAAAAAAAAACACCCCATAACTGGACTGCACATCAAAACCTCTCATAATGCACTATTGGAAGACGCACTTAACAATTCTTTCTGACATTGCAATATGCTTCCTGCATTAAAAGCTTAATTCAATCTGTTACATTTATAGAAAAGATGGACAAAACAGCTTTTGTGACTGTGAATAGCTACAAGGTGAAAAGGGCAGATTAAATATGATCATTTCACGTTTTTAAAAAATGGTAAGTACTTTCTGATGGTAACACATTACTTTACAGAAAGATGAGAATATTTTACTGCAGAGATGTTAAAAGTAACTGTTTCTCCTAATATGAATACAATTAATATAGCAGGGTTTTATATATGTACACACTATATTATATTTATGCATATAATTACAAATTATATTTATGACACATAAGCAAAAACCAAAAAATAAATATTAATACAATGCTCGTTTCTTTTGTTTATAGTGTTATCTACAATATACAGTAGCATTCCATAAATCAATACATATTATATTAAAACTAGCTACTTGCCCGTCAATGCTGTACCTTCGGCGCTCATCGCAAGCCCCGAGATGAGCGCCTTTGGTGCTCATTGCGAGCCTCTCCCTCCATCTACTGTACGGGCCTCACGATGAGAGCCTTTGGGGCTCATCTCAAGACCCGCAATGATCGGCTTCACCGTTAATTGCAGGCCTTGTCAGCCCACAACTTTTGTAAATCGCAATGATCACCTTCGGCGCTCATTGCGAGCCTTTCCTGCCATCTACTGTATGGGCCTCGCTCAAAAAATGACAGCAATAAAAATTTAAGCCTGGCAATGCTGTTTGCCATACAATGCGTGGTTCTGCCCCCTCTGAGCACCTTCGGCGCTCATCGCGAGCCTCTCCTCTTCTCTCTACGAGCCTCTCCTCCCGTCTACTTTAGGGGCCTCACGATGAGCGCCGAAGGCTTTGCCACTCATTGCAGGCCTCCTTAACCTGCAAGTTTTGTGCTTGGGAATGCCATGTGTCTTTCCACCATCTCCCCCCTGTTCCTTCCCTGTGTCTTTCTCCTCTGTGTGTCTGCTGAATCTTTGCGTGGTGCGCACTGACTGCCGTTGGTTTTATTTTCAAAGTACTGCATGCCTTTTGTTCATTTGTGTTACTGTCTTCGCCGTCGTGTATGTTCTAAGTCCCGTGTGCCTGGCGTTGTTCAGCCTCGTTTTGATCCTGTTTTGATCCGCATTTTGTTCCTCGCTTAGCTGATTTGTGATCGACGAAAAACGCAAAATATGGCTTAAATTCCCTTGCAACCTCACTCACAGGCTTCCTGGCTCCCCCTGTGCTGTGTGTGAGTGTGTTATTATTTTCATTTTAATCATGTGGCTTTTTTGGGGGGTCTTTCGAGTTACGCGTTTGAAACCATTTCAACCTTAAAAAAGTAAACTGCGTGCCTAGCGATCAGCGGCAAAGTGCTCCGTTTTTCATTGGCTATCGCGGGCATCAACATGAGCACCGCCTAACTAACTGTTTAAAAGTCCTTTGCAGCTCATTGCAGCCTAAGTCTCGCGGGCCTTGCAATGAGACGCAAGCGCGTGACCAACATCGCAAACGTGACCAACATTCGTAAGATCCATAACTATATATGGGATGAAAGAATCAGGATATATATACATATACATAAATATATATATATACCAAGTATTTTAATAACAAACATGTAAATATATATCATGTAAAACTAATTATGTAGAACAGAAAAAAGATGATAATAAATTCAGAATACCAGGTTCTTACTTAAGGCTCTTGTAAGAAATCTCCTAAGACTGACTTGACCATATAGGAGTATTTACAAGGATGTTTGCAAAGCTATTACATGGCTCCCCCAGGACCTCAGGTAAAAATCATTGACTCGCACCTAGGATGTGCTCACAATCTACCTTTTATATGCCCATATTAGCATCCAAGTGTGCAAATAGCCTCCATAACAAGCCCAGGCAACACTACTTACTACCTATTGTGAACACATTACACAAGCCCTACCATCCTCCCACCCTTCTATCCATCCATGGCAGGGAATAAGACAAAATAAAAAATAATGTTGTGCGGTTAATGCTTTGGTGTGGGCACATTAAATCTTCATTAACTCCCTTACCTAATCTAAATAAATAATAAGTGCCCCATAGGGGTCCCATGGCATATACAATTAACCTCTTATCATAGGAATCTCAATGTACACTAACCCCTACGATAATGGTCTTTACGGACCCCCATGGACAGTGTCTCAATGAGGATCCATAAGTACAATAAAAGTACATCAAAAAAACAAAAACATTTAAGAAAGGGAAAAAAAATACAGAAAATTGTAAGATAATTATATTAAAAAAATATATCACAATTTAAAAATACAAAAATTAAAAAGCTGTTTATTAAGACATTGCCCTCCTTGAATGTGCCTTCCAGCAATGTCCAGCAACGCTAAGTGACATCCAGTTCCTCACTACTTTGACTGGATAAAGTAGAAACCAATCAGAAAAGGAGAAAAATAGCTCTCAGAAAAGGGTGGTATCCTTCTCGGATTGGTTATTCATTTTAGTATATTTAGGAGAATTATTGATTCTGTCTGTTTCTCTCCCTGTGTGCGATCTGTCTGTGTGCTTTCTCTCTCTCTCTTTCTCTGAGGTGTGTAATGGTGGCTGTTATGCCACTTGCTATGGTATGTGGTGGTGTTTGCTGTGTTGTGTGGCGCATTCTCTCTATATATATTTGCTCTCTCTCTCTCTCTCTATTGTCTCTCTGTGTGAAGTCTGTCTGTGCTGTCTCTCTCTCTCTGAGGTGTGTGATAGCAGCTGGCATGCCACTTGCTGTGGTGGGTTCTCTCTCTATCTATTTTTGCTGTCTGTCTCTCTCTTTGCTTTCTTTCTCTCTACTATCTCTCTCTCTCTGTGCTGTGTTTGTGTACTGACTCTCTCTTTTTGCTGTCTGCCTGTCTCTCTCTTTGCTGCCTGTCTCTTTCTCTGTGCTGTCTATCTCTCTCTATGCTGTTTATCTCTGTGCTCTGTCTCTATTTGCTGATTGTGTCTCTCTCTTTGATGGATACCTGTCTCTATCTCTGTGCTGTCTCTCTCTCTCTGTGCTCTCTCTATGTACTGTCTCTCACTCTATGTACTCTGTCTTTCTCTTTGCTGTCTCTTTCTCTGTGATGTCTCTCTCTCTCTGCTGTATGTCTCACTCTCTCTATTTGCTGTCTGTCTCTTTCCTTGCTGTCTGTATCTCTATGTACTGTCTCACGCTCAGTGTTGTCTCCCACTCTATGTGCTCTGTCTCTTTCTTTGCTGTCTCTCGCTCTGTGTGCTATCTCTCTCTGTATGCTGTCTCTCTCTCTCTGTGGTATCTGTCCTGTTCTCTTTACTACCTGTCTCTCTCTCTGTGCCGTTTCTCTCTCTCTCTTTGCTATCTGTCTCTCTCTTTGCTGTCTGTCTCTTTCTCTCTCTCTGTGTACTGTATCTCTCTCTCTTTGTTGTCCATCTCTATTCTGTCTCTCTCTCTGTGCTTTCTCTCTCTCTGTCTTGTCTCTCTCTCTCTGTGCTGTCTCTCTCTTTGCTGTCTGTCTTTCTTTGCGGTTTTTCTCTCTCTGTCCTGTGTGTCTCTGTCCTGTGTGTTTTTTTCTCTTTGCTGTCAGTCTCTCTCTCTCTCTGTTCCATCTCTATTTCTCTCACTTTGTGTGCTCTGTCTCTCTCTCTGTCATATCTCTCTCTGCTGTCTCTCTCTATTTGCTTTCTCTCTTTACTGTCTGTATCTCTCTCTGTGTCCTATTTCTCTCTGTCCCGTCTCTCTCTCTCTCTGTGCTCTGTCTCTTGCTGCCCTATGTCTACCTATTTGCTGTCTTTCTCTATCTGTCTCTGAGGTGCCTAATTGCTTCTGTTTTACTGGCTTTGAGACCCCGCCCCTCAATAATGCCATGGTCCCGACCATCTATTTAAACAGCATTACAGACAACTGTTAATTATTATAGTAGACTAGCCACTTGCCCGTCTAAAATGACAGCATAATATTTGCAAGCCTCGCAATGCTGTAGTTTACCGCACATTACGAGCCTTGATATGCGCGGCTTCTCTTTCTCCTTGCAATGAGAGCCCATTGCAGGCCTCCCATCACAAATGACAGCATAATATTTAACTTTACTCTCCCCTCCCCGTGTCTCTTCAAACACTCCCTCCCCTGTGTCTCTTCCCCCACTCCCTGCCCTGTGTCTCTTTGCCCCCTCCCCCTCCCCTGTGTCTCTTTCCCCCCTCTCCCCCGTGTCTCTTTGCGCCCTCTCCCTCCCCTGTGTCTCTTTCCTCCCCCTCCCTGCCCTGTGTCTCTTTGCCCCCTCCCCCTCTCCTGTGTCTCTTCCCCCTCTCAGCCCTGTGTCTCTTTCCCCCTCTCCCTCCCGTGTCTCTTTGACCCATCTCCCCCCTCTCCCTCCCCTATGTCTTCTCCCCTTTCCCCTCCCCTGTGTCTCGCTCTCCCTCCCCTGTGTCTCTTTTCCCCCTCTCCCCTCCCTGTCTCTTTGCCCCCTCTCCCCCCCTGCGGCCATTTCGGCCTCCCCCCCCCCCCCCTCTATCTTGTGGGCCTTGCACTGATGATGCTGCTTTGACAGACAGGCTCAGTCCTATTGGTTAGAGCACAAGGTGGGAAAAGACAATATATTGACTGTTTTTTTTAATTCTCACATGTACCCTGATCTGTAGTACTAGGCAAGTCACCAGCATGGGGCTAGATGTTATGAGTCAGTCAGTTTAACTGCAGCACAGAGGGTTTTGTGATTTAAAGTGGCAGCAGCAGCTATTAAAAAAAAAAGACAATTGAACATAATAACATAATTTTTTTTTTTTTTATTATATAAATTATACAATTAAGTAAGTGATGGGGGGCCTTTGGCGCTCATTGCAGGCCTCTCCCCCTCTACCTTGTGGGCCTGTTGCAGGCCTCGCAATAAGCACCGTCGGCAAATGCAAATGCATGTGCAAACCCGTAACTTTGCGAGAGTTACACACAAACTCGCAATTACCACAACTATTATAGTAGATTCTGCAAACAACAACACTATAAGTAACGCAGGAAACATGCAAACTCCAACCATTCTAAAATCCCTAACTATAAATACTTACAACTCAATTAATTTAGCCATAACTTAAAAAGAAAACACATTTTACACATGCTTTTCAATATTCTATCTGATGGTTTATAGCCCATTGGTGACTTCAACCGCCCAATAAGATGGGTTGCTAAACACAGGTGTATATCAACATTATAAAAAATCTTAGCAACTGTATTATGTAAAGATCAATATTAGCATATTTGCATATAGAGAACAAGCCATTCAACTTTGCATAAATGCTAACATATACGCAAAGGATGAACATATATATTTCAGTGTACATTTAATTTAATATATTATTTCCTGGAATTAATTGTATTAAATGAGGTAACCACCACCTGAATAGAATGAAGAAAAATTAGTTATCTACAAGCAATAGGACTTTTCATTTTTCTTGTTTGAACTCACACCTTAACATGTGCCAGAGAGTCTCTGAGGCACATTAAAAGCTTTAGCACTTTTTATCATGCAGGTTTAATTAAGCTACCCATATTTTTTAATTTTTACCACCCATCCAGAGAATAATGTTATTAAACTGTACTTTTTATATTAATTGGATTTTAAAAATAACAGTTTAATTTAAATTCCCACAGATTCCAATATTAGAAGTGGGCAGGTTAATTTCTAAGATATATTAATTTATACAACTAAGTACCTTTAAATACTATAAATGTGAAAGTCATGGATAATTAACCTTTCTAACTAAACAATTACCAGTAAATGTTTGGCTGATAATATTTCAAGTATTCAATCAAATAAATACAACATGCCGGGTTTTTTTCCCAGTGTGCTACAAAGATACTACTCATTTTGACTTTTGGTGATTTAAAGTTTTGGTAGATGAGTCTAGAGGAAGTTTCATTATGGATTGGAGTGGAGAGGGACGGGTGATGGGGAGGCCAGCAAGGAGACAATTGCAGTAGTCAAGACGAGATATGATGAGTGGATTAGAATTTTAGTTCTGTCTTGTGTAAGATAGTGATGTATTTTGGCAATATTTTTTAAGGTGAAAGAGACAAGATTTTGTGAGTGATTGTATGTGAGGAATAAAAAGAGAAAGCAGTGTCTAGTAGCCCCCCACGACAATGGGCCTGGGAGGTGGGTGAGATGATGGCATTGTCAACAGTGTCAGATATATGTGGAATTTAAGCTGTGGTAGAGGGTGGGAAGATTAGAAGCTCAGTCTTCGACATGAGTTTGAGTTGATAGGTGGACATGCAGGAGGAAATACTAGAGAGGCAGTTGGAAACTCCTGCTAGAAGAGAAGGGGATAGATCTGGTGCTGAGAGGTAGATTTGAGTATCATCAGCATATAGATGGTACTGAAATCCAAAAGATTTTATTAGGGAACCGAGGGAGGAAGTATAGATGGAGAAAAGGAGTGGGCATAGTCAGGGGCAGCTGTTGCATAGGGGCAAATGGGCAACCACAGTCCCAAAATAAATGCACTGACTTAATCCCCACCTTAACTTACTTAACTTACTTAATTATATAATTTATATACTAAAGAAAATAAAAAAATATTTTATTATGTTCAATATTCTATTTTTTTAATAGATGCTGCTGCCACTTTAAATCACAAAACCCTCTGTGCTGCAATTAAATAGACTAACTTATCACATCTAGTCCCCTGCTGGTGACTTGTCTAGTACTGATCAGAGTAAATGTGAGAATAAAAAAAAAACAGTCAATATGCCGTCTTTTCCCGACTTGTGCTCTAACCCATAGGACTGAGCCTGTCTGTCAAATGCAGCATCACCCAATCAGAATGGCCAGGAGGGAAAAGTCCCGGATCCTGCAGGGGCAGCACCTCTAACAGTCCCCCCGGAAGTAAATGCATTGGTGCAATCCTGACAATCTCAGTAAAGTTTATTGAAAAAAACAACAACTCCCAGTGCACAGTTCATGCTTCAGCTTTCTCAATACTCTGATGGTCTTATTGACTCTGACTACCCTGCTCCACACACACACCAAGCTTGTGACCTGAATGCCACCACTCCGGCCTATACCAGACAGAAGCAGCTGCAGAGCTCAGGTGAGTCCATATCCCTCTCTGTGTCTTGTTGTTGTTGTTCTCTGCTTCCGTCGTGTCTGACTCTAAGTGACCACATGGAGGCAGCACACCAGGTACATCTGTCTGTGTTTCTGTTTGTCCTTATCCATATGGTTTGCATGGCAAAAATACTGAAGTGGGTTGCTAGTTCCTACTCCAGTGGACTGCATTTTTCTGACCTCTGAAATTACCTGCCCATCTTGGTTGACCCTTCATAATATAGCTCACAGCTTCATTGAGTTAACAAGCCCCTTCACTATGACAAGGTAGCAATCCAGAAGGTGTCTTAGTCTCTCTCTATATATACAGTGCCTTGCAAAAGTATTCACCCACCCCCCTCGATTTTTACCCATTTTCTTACATTACAGCCTTAAGTGCAATGTTTTGTTAATCTGCATTTTATGTGATGGATCAGAAAACAATAGTCTAGGTTGGTGAAGTGAAATGAGAAAAATATATACATAAAACATTTTTTTTTAAATAGAAAACAGAAATTTGGCATGTGCGTATGAATTCACCCCCTTATGTGACTACCTTCAGAAGTCACATAATTAGTGAAATGATGTCCATCTGTGTGCAATCTAAGTGTCACATGGTCTGTCATTACATATACACACCTTTTTTGAAAGGCCCCAGAGGCTGCAACACCTAAGCAAGAGGCACCACTAACCAAACACTGCCATGAAGACCAAGGAACTCTCCAAACAAGAAAGGGACAATGTTGTTGAGAAGTACAAGTACGGGTTAGGTTATAAAAAAATATCCAAATCTTTGATGATCCCCAGGAGCACCATGAAATCTATCATAACCAAATGGAAAGAACATGGCACAACAGCAAACCTGCCAAGAGACGGCCGCCTACCAAAACTCACGGGCTGGGCAAAGTGGGCATTAATCAGAGAGGCAGCACATGGCCTATACAATGTTATGGGACTGTTTTTTGGACTAAAGTCAGCTTGAGAGCAGTGAAGACTGCAGTTGCAGATCTAAAAAAGCTGCAGTCTTGAAGAGTTTGTTTTGGTTGGCAATGCCCTGATGGTATTCACACAGGAAGGGCAGGGTCCCAGAGAGGCCTGGGATCACAGTGTCACAGTGAGTAACTGGAAGAAGACAGTATTTTGGACTGTTAATGTTATTTTTTTTTTCCTGGCTGTTATTCATTAATAAAGTGATTAACTAGTTAAAAGGCTTCCTGAGTCTTCCATTATAGTGGCGGAAACTAGGGCACGGATCCTGAGCGTGACAGTGGGTATGTCGCAATATATATGTGTGTGAAGGAGCAGAATTTGAAATGTATGCTTATTTAAACACTCAAATATGTTTCTGCAATGTAATATTATTATGTATGGAAAGCCTATAAACTGAATAAATATTTTGAAAAGAAAACAGATTTATACAAAAAATCTTTTTAAAGATTGTCTAAATAGCAAGTTGGAGGTTTGAGATGCTTCTCCAACAAGCTCTTTAAATTATGTTTAAAATGGAGGGAGAAACAAAACAGTACTGAATCATGCAGAACCAACTTGGGGTGCAACTTTTTTGTTCTGGTTTGTTGTTGTTGAATTATCACTCTGTCCTTCTGTAGGTGCAAGATGTTCCTCCCATGTTTTGTTTAGTTTCTGTTTAATTTATCTATTTGCTCGTTTAACAAATTATATATTTATGCAGTTTTACTCTTTCTCAGTTTATGTGCTGCTATCATAGAATTTGCTTGTCTCATTATTGGCTCAGTTGTCATATACCTGACCTAGGCTCAGAGGGATAGATATAGAGAGGTAGGGATAGAGAAGTATGGAGATAGAGGGGGTGGGGTAGAGAGGGAGGGGGAGAGAAGTAGAAGGAGAGATGGATAGAGAGGGAGAGAGAGAGATATAAGAAGAGGCATAGAATTTATCTCTCTAACTTTCTATCTCCCGTTCTCTCTATCCCTTCCGCTCTCTTTATCTTTTCCACTCTCTTTATCCCTCTCTCTCTCTATCCTTCTACTCTCTCTATCCCTCTCTCTCTCTCTCTTTCTCTCTCTCTAGCCCTCTCGTTCTCTTTCTATCATTGTCTCTCTTTCCCCCTCTCTCACTATCCCCCTCTCTCACTATGGGATCACTTTTGTGGGTGGAATCTTTGTCACTGGGCAGGGTCTATACAGGTAACACGTTGTGAAGGGGAGGGGTTTATACTGTTGGGTGGAGCCAATATAAGGGGAGGGGCCAGGTCTCTTCCCTCACCCCACCAACTTGGAAAGTCACCAGTCGTCACTGGGCATAGAACTGAGCCCTGGGGTACGCCAACAGAGGGCAAGGCAAAGAAGAGGAGCCAGCGAAGTAGACACTAAATGATCGATTTTAAAGGTATGATGTGAGCCATGAGAGAGCAGTGTGATGGATGCCAAGAGAGTGAAGAATTTGGATAAGAAGGTGAGGGTCAACTGTGTCAATGGCATCAAAGAAATCCAACAAAATTAGAATAGAAACTTGACCCTTTGACTTGGCGCTGTCATTAGTGACTTTTATGAGGGCTGCTTCTGTGGAATATCAGGGTGAGAAGCCTAATTGGAAGGAGTCAAGGAGGGAGTTGGAGGAAATAAATTGGGTAAGACGGTTGCAAACAAGTCGCTCAAGCAGTTTTGAGGCTAAGGGAAGTAGAAAGATAGAGAAATAGGGTGATAGTTATATGGAGAAGCGGAGACAGATGAGGGTCAAAAAATTGGGTGCGAGTATGGCATGTTTTAAAGATGATAGAAACTTTTCTGTGTTAAGTGAAAGGTTGAAGGGCTAGGATAAGTGTGGTGGAGAAGGGAGGGATAAGTTGTGAACAATTAAAATCATGTGGAAAAGTTGTAAGGCTAGAGGATGATAGTAAACTATTATTATTATTATTGTCTTTATTTATATCGCGCCAACATATTCCGTAGCGCTGTACAGTGGTATTGTACAAGGCAAAAACAAACTTAACACCTTATAAAGAATGGAGGGCCCTGTTTTTGAGCATATAATCAAATGCACATAGTGCTTGTTTCCAAGACACGGACACACAATTGAAAACTCGCAAACTTACAATCTAAGAGACCTCATCCTCTGTTACAGGGTCAAATTAGTAAATGTTGGATGTGGGATTGGGGAAGGGTAAAGACTGGGTGTTTTCGGTTAATTGAGAGGAAGTTTTGTTAGGGCCATGCTGAGAGGAGATTTCATTTTGGATGTTTTTAATTTTAATTTTAAAGTGGGTGCAAAGTATTCAGCTATGAGACAGGAAGAGGCAGGGGTGGAGATGGGCAGAGAAGAGTGTTGAATGTGGCAAACAAACATTAGGGGTTGGTAGACAGATTTGATATTAATTACAATTATTGCTATTGTGAGTAACATAACGCTAATTGATTTAGTTTCACTTCCACCGGCTACTAATCACAAAACATCACACTATACACAGTGCAGCTCTTCAAAAGTCTACATTGTACATCATTAATTTAGTCCTACAAGCTCACCTGTAGACAAGAACATCATTCATCATATACATCACTTGTTGAGCGAATAAAAAGTAGCAGTACTGGTTGTCTATTGATCCATGTTTTACCAGCTTAATGGCATGTTCTCCACCTGTTATTGGCTAGCAGTGAGTAGAACGATGTGACTTCACAATCCACATGACATCAGTCATTCTCTTTCTTCATAATGAGTGTCATGACAAAGTGGTGACCACATAACTCCTATCTGTAGCTAGCAGTCTGGCAGATTAACGGATAGTAATACAGATATAAACATATCCGTTACACAGAGCATAATAAGGAACAACTATAACACGCCTCATTGTCTACCTCCCATTACCCACATTGGACATACTCAGAATATCCCAGATAGGACAATCCATTTAGTGGATTAATTTCCCCATGAATTTATGAATGCTAATGGCTTCACCTGTAAGTGTTAACCTTAAATCCTGTCCTGTACAGATTGCATAACTACTGACAGAGACATTGCCTATAGTGTGTTCAATAGCAAATGAAAACATTCAAATGGTTCAAAAACAATGTCTGCTCTGAAATGTTTTAACCTTTGCAAAACTCATTTAATGCAAAAAACATTCTAACGTTTAAGACCAGATTTTTCACACATTAGACTACTTGGCATGCTCATTAATTCACATATACAACTGCAGGAGTATTAAGACATTTTTATGTACAGGTGTAGCCGCTTATCCCTTTTAGAGCTGATTCACTATAGAGCGGTTTTGCTTGCCAGACCCCTTTTAGTGCTTAATCTCACTATGACACTGTTTTTTCCTGACATACCCCTTTTAACACTCTGATTCTCTATAGCACTGCCTCACTATAACACTGTTTTTGCCTGCCAGACCCCTTTTAATACTCTGATTCTTTACAGCACTGCCTCACTATAACACTGTTTTTGCCTGCCAGACCCCTTTTAACGCTCTGATTCTCTATAGCACTGCCTCACTATAACGCTGCTTTCGCCTGCCAGACCCCTTTTAACGCTCTGATTCTCTATAGCACTGCCTCACTATAACACTGTTTTTGCCTGCCAGACCCCTTTTAACGCTCTGATTCTCTATAGCACTGCCTCACTATAACACTGTTTTTGCCTGCCAGACCCCTTTTAATGCTCTGATTCTTTACAGCACTGCCTCACTATAACACTGTTTTTGCCTGCCAGACCCCTTTTAATGCTCTGATTCTCCATAGCACTGCCACACTATAACACTGTTTTTGCCTGCCAGACCCCTTTTAAGGCTCTGATTCTCTATAGCACTGCCTCACTATAACGCTGCTTTTGCCTGCCAGACCCCTTTTAACGCTCTGATTCTCTATAGCACTGCCTCGCTATAACGCTGCTTTTGCCTGCCAGACCCCTTTTAACGCTCTGATTCTCTATAGCACTGCCTCACTATAACACTGTTTTTGCCTGCCAGACCCCTTTTAACGCTCTGATTCTCTATAGCACTGCCTCACTATAACACTGTTTTTGCCTGCCAGACCCCTTTTAACACTCTGATTCTCTATAGCACTGCCTCACTATAACGCTGCTTTTGCCTGCCAGACCCCTTTTAACGCTCTGATTCTCTATAGCACCGCCTCACTATAACGCTGCTTTTGCATGCCAGACCCCTTTTAACGCTCTGATTCGCTATAGCACTGCCTCACTATAACACTGTTTTTGCCTGCCAGACCCTTTTTAACACTCTGATTCGCTATAGCACTGCCTCACTATAACACTGTTTTTGCCTGCCAGACCCCTTTTAATGCTCTGATTCTCTATAGCACTGCCTCACTATAACACTGTTTTTGCCTGCCAGACCCCTTTTAATGCTCTGATTCTCTATAGAACTGCCTCAGCATAACACTGTTTTTGCCTGCCAGACCCCTTTTAATGCTCTGATTCTCTATAGCACTGCCTCACTATAACACTGTTTTTGCCTGCCAGACCCTTTTTAACACTCTGATTCGCTATAGCACTGCCTCACTATAACACTGTTTTTGCCTGCCAGACCCCTTTTAATGCTCTGATTCTCTATAGCACTGCCTCACTATAACACTGTTTTTGCCTGCCAGACCCCTTTTAATGCTCTGATTCTCTATAGAACTGCCTCAGCATAACACTGTTTTTGCCTGCCAGACCCCTTTTAATGCTCTGATTCTCTATAGCACTGCCTCACTATAACACTGCTTTTGCCTGCCAGACCCTTTTTAACACTCTGATTCGCTATAGCACTGCCTCACTATAACACTGTTTTTGCCTGCCAGACCCTTTTTAACACTCTGACTCTCTATAGCACTGCCTCACTATAACACTGTTTTTGCCTGCCAGACCCCTTTTAATGCTCTGATTCTCTATAGCACTGTCTCACTATAACGCTGTTTTTGCCTGCCAAACCTTTTTTAACACTCTGATTCTCTATAGCACTGCCTCACTATAACACTGTTTTTGCCTGTCAGACCCCTTTTAATGCTCTGATTCTCTATAGCACTGCCTCACTATAACACTGTTTTTGCCTGCCAGACCCCTTTTAATGCTCTGATTCTCTATAGCACTGCCACACTATAACACTGTTTTTGCCTGCCAGACCCCTTTTAATGCTCTGATTCTCTATAGAACTGCCTCAACATAACACTGTTTTTGCCTGCCAGACCCCTTTTAATGCTCTGATTCTCTATAGCACTGCCTCACTATAACACTGTTTTTGCCTGCCAGACCCCTTTTAACGCTCTGATTCTCTATAGCACTGCCTCACTATAACACTGTTTTTGCCTGCCAGACCCCTTTTAACGCTCTGATTCTCTATAGCACTGCCTCACTATAACGCTGTTTTTGCCTGCCAGACCCCTTTTAACACTCTGATTCTCTATAGCACTGCCTCACTATAACGCTGCTTTTGCCTGCCAGACCCCTTTTAACACTCTGATTCTCTATAGCACCGCCTCACTATAACGCTGCTTTTGCATGCCAGACCCCTTTTAACACTCTGACTCTCTATAGCACTGCCTCACTATAACACTGTTTTTGCCTGCCAGACCCTTTTTAACACTCTGATTCGCTATAGCACTGCCTCACTATAACACTGTTTTTGCCTGCCAGACCCCTTTTAATGCTCTGATTCTCTATAGCACTGCCTCACTATAACACTGTTTTTGCCTGCCAGACCCCTTTTAATGCTCTGATTCTCTATAGAACTGCCTCAGCATAACACTGTTTTTGCCTGCCAGACCCCTTTTAATGCTCTGATTCTCTATAGCACTGCCTCACTATAACACTGTTTTTGCCTGCCAGACCCTTTTTAACACTCTGATTCGCTATAGCACTGCCTCACTATAACACTGTTTTTGCCTGCCAGACCCCTTTTAATGCTCTGATTCTCTATAGCACTGCCTCACTATAACACTGTTTTTGCCTGCCAGACCCCTTTTAATGCTCTGATTCTCTATAGAACTGCCTCAGCATAACACTGTTTTTGCCTGCCAGACCCCTTTTAATGCTCTGATTCTCTATAGCACTGCCTCACTATAACACTGCTTTTGCCTGCCAGACCCTTTTTAACACTCTGATTCGCTATAGCACTGCCTCACTATAACACTGTTTTTGCCTGCCAGACCCTTTTTAACACTCTGACTCTCTATAGCACTGCCTCACTATAACACTGTTTTTGCCTGCCAGACCCCTTTTAATGCTCTGATTCTCTATAGCACTGCCTCACTATAACACTGTTTTTGCCTGCCAGACCCCTTTTAAAGCTCTGATTCGCTATAGCACTGCCTCACTATAACGCTGTTTTTGCCTGCCAAACCCTTTTTAACGCTCTGATTATCTATAGCACTGCCTCACTATAACACTGTTTTTGCCTGCCAGACCCCTTTTAATGCTCTGATTCTCTATAGCACTGCCTCACTATAACACTGTTTTTGCCTGCCAGACCCCTTTTAATGCTCTGATTCTCTATAGCACTGCCACACTATAACACTGTTTTTGCCTGCCAGACCCCTTTTAATGCTCTGATTCTCTATAGAACTGCCTCAACATAACACTGTTTTTGCCTGCCAGACCCCTTTTAATGCTCTGATTCTCTATAGCACTGCCTCACTATAACACTGCTTTTGCCTGCCAGACCCTTTTTAACACTCTGATTCGCTATAGCACTGCCTCACTATAACACTGTTTTTGCCTGCCAGACCCTTTTTAACACTCTGACTCTCTATAGCACTGCCTCACTATAACACTGTTTTTGCCTGCCAGACCCCTTTTAATGCTCTGATTCTCTATAGCACTGCCTCACTATAACACTGTTTTTGCCTGCCAGACCCTTTTTAACACTCTGATTCGCTATAGCACTGCCTCACTATAACACTCTTTTTGCCTGCCAGACCCCTTTTAATGCTCTGATTCTCTATAGCACTGCCTCACTATAACACTGTTTTTGCCTGCCAGACCCCTTTTAAAGCTCTGATTCTCTATAGCACTGCCTCACTATGCGCTGTTTTTGCCAGCCGGGCCCCTTTTAACGCTCTGATTATCTATAGCACTGCCTCACTATAACGCTGCTTTTGCCTGCCAGACCCCTTTTAATGCTCTGATTCTCTATAGAACTGCCTCAACATAACACTGTTTTTGCCTGCCAGACCCCTTTTAATGCTCTGATTCTCTATAGCACTGCCACACTATAACACTGTTTTTGCCTGCCAGACCCCTTTTAATGCTCTGATTCTCTATAGAACTGCCTCACTATAACACTGTTTTTGCCTGCCAGACCCTTTTTAACACTCTGATTCGCTATAGCACTGCCTCACTATAACACTCTTTTTGCCTGCCAGACCCCTTTTAATGCTCTGATTCTCTATAGCACTGCCACACTATAACACTGTTTTTGCCTGCCAGACCCCTTTTAATGCTCTGATTCTCTATAGAACTGCCTCAACATAACACTGTTTTTGCCTGCCAGACCCCTTTTAATGCTCTGATTCTCTATAGCACTGCCACACTATAACACTGTTTTTGCCTGCCAGACCCCTTTTAATGCTCTGATTCTCTATAGCACTGCCTCACTATAACACTGTTTTTGCCTGCCAGACCCCTTTTAATGCTCTGATTCTCTATAGCACTGCCTCACTATAACACTGTTTTTGCCTGCCAGACCCCTTTTAATGCTCTGATTCTCTATAGCACTGCCACACTATAACACTGTTTTTGCCTGCCAGACCCCTTTTAATGCTCTGATTCTCTATAGAACTGCCTCAACATAACACTGTTTTTGCCTGCCAGACCCCTTTTAATGCTCTGATTCTCTATAGCACTGCCTCACTATAACACTGCTTTTGCCTGCCAGACCCTTTTTAACACTCTGATTCGCTATAGCACTGCCTCACTATAACACTGTTTTTGCCTGCCAGACCCTTTTTAACACTCTGACTCTCTATAGCACTGCCTCACTATAACACTGTTTTTGCCTGCCAGACCCCTTTTAATGCTCTGATTCTCTATAGCACTGCCTCACTATAACACTGTTTTTGCCTGCCAGACCCTTTTTAACACTCTGATTCGCTATAGCACTGCCTCACTATAACACTCTTTTTGCCTGCCAGACCCCTTTTAATGCTCTGATTCTCTATAGCACTGCCTCACTATAACACTGTTTTTGCCTGCCAGACCCCTTTTAAAGCTCTGATTCTCTATAGCACTGCCTCACTATGCGCTGTTTTTGCCAGCCGGGCCCCTTTTAACACTCTGATTCTCTATAGCACTGCCTCACTATAACACTGTTTTTGCCTGCCAGACCCCTTTTAATGCTCTGATTCTCTATAGAACTGCCTCAACATAACACTGTTTTTGCCTGCCAGACCCCTTTTAATGCTCTGATTCTCTATAGCACTGCCACACTATAACACTGTTTTTGCCTGCCAGACCCCTTTTAACACTCTGATTCTCTATAGCACTGCCTCACTATAACACTGTTTTTGCCTGCCAGACCCTTTTTAACACTCTGATTCGCTATAGCACTGCCTCACTATAACACTCTTTTTGCCTGCCAGACCCCTTTTAATGCTCTGATTCTCTATAGAACTGCCTCAACATAACACTGTTTTTGCCTGCCAGACCCCTTTTAATGCTCTGATTCTCTATAGCACTGCCACACTATAACACTGTTTTTGCCTGCCAGACCCCTTTTAATGCTCTGATTCTCTATAGAACTGCCTCAACATAACACTGTTTTTGCCTGCCAGACCCCTTTTAATGCTCTGATTCTCTATAGCACTGCCTCACTATAACACTGCTTTTGCCTGCCAGACCCTTTTTAACACTCTGATTCGCTATAGCACTGCCTCACTATAACACTGTTTTTGCCTGCCAGACCCTTTTTAACACTCTGACTCTCTATAGCACTGCCTCACTATAACACTGTTTTTGCCTGCCAGACCCCTTTTAATGCTCTGATTCTCTATAGCACTGCCTCACTGCCTCACTATAACGCTGTTTTTGCCTGCCAGACACTTTTTAAATCTCTGATTCTCTATAGCACTGCCTCACTATAACACTGTTTTTGCCTGCCAGACCCCTTTTAATGCTCTGATTCTCTATAGAACTGCCTCAACATAACACTGTTTTTGCCTGCCAGACCCCTTTTAATGCTCTGATTCTCTATAGCACTACCTCACTATAACACTGCTTTTGCCTGCCAGACCCTTTTTAACACTCTGATTCGCTATAGCACTGCCTCATTATAACACTGTTTTTGCCTGCCAGACCCTTTTTAACACTCTGACTCTCTATAGCACTGCCTCACTATAACACTGTTTTTGCCTGCCAGACCCCTTTTAATGCTCTGATTCTCTATAGAACTGCCTCAACATAACACTGTTTTTGCCTGCTAGACCCCTTTTAATGCTCTGATTCTCTATAGCACTACCTCACTATAACACTGCTTTTGCCTGCCAGACCCTTTTTAACACTCTGATTCGCTATAGCACTGCCTCATTATAACACTGTTTTTGCCTGCCAGACCCTTTTTAACACTCTGAGTCTCTATAGCACTTCCTCACTATAACACTGTTTTTGCCTGCCAGACCCCTTTTAACACTCTGATTCGCTATAGCACTGCCTCACTATAACGCTGTTTTTGCCTGCCAGACCCTTTTTAACGCTCTGATTCTCTATAGCACTGCCTCACTATAACACTGTTTTTGCCTGCCAGACCCCTTTTAATGCTCTGATTCTCTATAGAACTGCCTCAACATAACACTGTTTTTGCCTGCCAGACCCCTTTTAATGCTCTGATTCTCTATAGCACTGCCTCACTATAACACTGCTTTTGCCTGCCAGACCCTTTTTAACACTCTGATTCTCTATAGCACTGCCTCACTATAACACTGTTTTTGCCTGCCAGACCCTTTTTAACACTCTGATTCTCTATAGCACTGCCTCACTATAACACTGTTTTTGCCTGCCAGACCCCTTTTAATGCTCTGATTCTCTATAGCACTGCCTCACTATAACACTGTTTTTGCCTGCCAGACCCTTTTTAACACTCTGATTCGCTATAGCACTGCCTCACTATAACACTCTTTTTGCCTGCCAGACCCCTTTTAATGCTCTGATTCTCTATAGCACTGCCTCACTATAACACTGTTTTTGCCTGCCAGACCCCTTTTAAAGCTCTGATTCTCTATAGCACTGCCTCACTATGCGCTGTTTTTGCCAGCCGGGCCCCTTTTAACGCTCTGATTCTCTATAGCACTGCCTCACTATAACACTGTTTTTGCCTGCCAGACCCCTTTTAATGCTCTGATTCTCTATAGAACTGCCTCAACATAACACTGTTTTTGCCTGCCAGACCCCTTTTAATGCTCTGATTCTCTATAGCACTGCCACACTATAACACTGTTTTTGCCTGCCAGACCCCTTTTAATGCTCTGATTCTCTATAGAACTGCCTCACTATAACACTGTTTTTGCCTGCCAGACCCTTTTTAACACTCTGATTCGCTATAGCACTGCCTCACTATAACACTCTTTTTGCCTGCCAGACCCCTTTTAATGCTCTGATTCTCTATAGCACTGCCACACTATAACACTGTTTTTGCCTGTCAGACCCCTTTTAATGCTCTGATTCTCTATAGAACTGCCTCAACATAACACTGTTTTTGCCTGCCAGACCCCTTTTAATGCTCTGATTCTCTATAGCACTGCCACACTATAACACTGTTTTTGCCTGCCAGACCCCTTTTAATGCTCTGATTCTCTATAGAACTGCCTCAACATAACACTGTTTTTGCCTGCCAGACCCCTTTTAATGCTCTGATTCTCTATAGCACTGCCTCACTATAACACTGCTTTTGCCTGCCAGACCCCTTTTAACACTCTGATTCTCTATAGCACTGCCTCACTATAACACTGTTTTTGCCTGCCAGACCCTTTTTAACACTCTGACTCTCTATAGCACTGCCTCACTATAACACTGTTTTTGCCTGCCAGACCCCTTTTAATGCTCTGATTCTCTATAGCACTGCCTCACTGCCTCACTATAACGCTGTTTTTGCCTGCCAGACCCTTTTTAACACTCTGACTCTCTATAGCACTGCCTCACTATAACACTGTTTTTGCCTGCCAGACCCCTTTTAATGCTCTGATTCTCTATAGAACTGCCTCAACATAACACTGTTTTTGCCTGCTAGACCCCTTTTAATGCTCTGATTCTCTATAGCACTACCTCACTATAACACTGCTTTTGCCTGCCAGACCCTTTTTAACACTCTGATTCGCTATAGCACTGCCTCATTATAACACTGTTTTTGCCTGCCAGACCCTTTTTAACACTCTGACTCTCTATAGCACTGCCTCACTATAACACTGTTTTTGCCTGCCAGACCCCTTTTAATGCTCTGATTCTCTATAGAACTGCCTCAACATAACACTGTTTTTGCCTGCTAGACCCCTTTTAATGCTCTGATTCTCTATAGCACTGCCTCACTATAACACTGCTTTTGCCTGCCAGACCCTTTTTAACACTCTGATTCGCTATAGCACTGCCTCATTATAACACTGTTTTTGCCTGCCAGACCCTTTTTAACACTCTGAGTCTCTATAGCACTTCCTCACTATAACACTGTTTTTGCCTGCCAGACCCCTTTTAACACTCTGATTCGCTATAGCACTGCCTCACTATAACGCTGTTTTTGCCTGCCAGACCCTTTTTAACGCTCTGATTCTCTATAGCACTGCCTCACTATAACACTGTTTTTGCCTGCCAGACCCCTTTTAATGCTCTGATTCTCTATAGCACTGCCTCACTATAACACTGTTTCTGCCTGCCAGACCCCTTTTAAGGCTCTGATTCTCTATAGCACTGCCTCACTATAACACTGTTTTTGCCTGCCAGACCCCTTTTAATGCTCTGATTCTCTATAGCACTGCCTCACTATAACACTGTTTTTGCCTGCCAGACCCCTTTTAATGCTCTGATTCTCTATAGCACTGCCTCACTATAACACTGTTTTTGCCTGCCAGACCCCTTTTAATGCTCTGATTCTCTATAGCACTGCCTCACTATAACACTGTTTTTGCCTGCCGGACCTCTTTTAATGCTCTGATTCTCTATAGCACTGCCTCACTATAACACTGTTTTTGCCTGCCGGACCTCTTTTAATACTCTGATTCTCTATAGCACTGCCTCACTATAACACTGTTTTTTCCTGCCGGACCTCTTTTAATGCTCTGATTCTCTATAGCACTGCCTCACTATAACACTGTTTTTGCCTGCCAGACCTCTTTTAACACTCTGATTCTCTATAGCGCTGCCTCACTATAACGCTGCTTTTGCCTGCCAGACCCCTTTTAACGCTCTGATTCTCTTTAGCACTGCCTCGCTATAACACTGTTTTTGCCTGCCGGACCCTTTTAACACTCTGATTCTCTATAGCACTGCCTCACTATAACACTGTTTTTGCCTGCCAGACCCCTTTTAATGCTCTGATTCTCTATAGCACTGCCTCACTATAACACTGTTTTTGCCTGCCAGACCCCTTTTAAAGCTCTGATTCTCTATAGCACTGCCTCACTATGCGCTGTTTTTGCCAGCCGGGCCCCTTTTAACGCTCTGATTCTCTATAGCACTGCCTCACTATAACGCTGCTTTTGCCTGCCAGACCCCTTTTAATGCTCTGATTCTCTATAGCACTGCCTCACTATAACACTGTTTTTGCCTGCCAGACCCCTTTTAATGCTCTGATTCTCTATAGCACTGCCTCACTATAACACTGTTTTTGCCTGCCAGACACCTTTTAATGCTCTGATTCTCTATAGCACTGCCTCACTATAACACTGTTTTTGCCTGCCAGACCCCTTTTAATGCTCTGATTCTCTATAGCACTGCCTCACTATAACACTGTTTTTGCCTGCTGGACCTCTTTTAATGCTCTGATTCTCTATAGCACTGCCTCACTATAACACTGTTTTTGCCTGCCGGACCTCTTTTAATACTCTGATTCTCTATAGCACTGCCTCACTATAACACTGTTTTTTCCTGCCGGACCTCTTTTAATGCTCTGATTCTCTATAGCACTGCCTCACTATAACACTGTTTTTGCCTGCCAGACCTCTTTTAACACTCTGATTCTCTATAGCGCTGCCTCACTATAACGCTGCTTTTGCCTGCCAGACCCCTTTTAACGCTCTGATTCTCTTTAGCACTGCCTCGCTATAACACTGTTTTTGCCTGCCGGACCCTTTTAACACTCTGATTCTCTATAGCACTGCCTCACTATAACACTCTTTTTGCCTGCCAGACCCCTTTTAATGCTCTGATTCTCTATAGCACTGCCTCACTATAACACTGTTTTTGCCTGCCAGACCCCTTTTAAAGCTCTGATTCTCTATAGCACTGCCTCACTATGCGCTGTTTTTGCCAGCCGGGCCCCTTTTAACGCTCTGATTCTCTATAGCACTGCCTCACTGCCTCACTATAACGCTGTTTTTGCCTGCCAGACCCTTTTTAACACTCTGACTCTCTATAGCACTGCCTCACTATAACACTGTTTTTGCCTGCCAGACCCCTTTTAATGCTCTGATTCTCTATAGCACTGCCTCACTATAACACTGTTTTTGCCTGCCAGACCCCTTTTAATGCTCTGATTCTCTATAGAACTGCCTCAGCATAACACTGTTTTTGCCTGCCAGACCCCTTTTAATGCTCTGATTCTCTATAGCACTGCCTCACTATAACACTGCTTTTGCCTGCCAGACCCTTTTTAACACTCTGATTCGCTATAGCACTGCCTCACTATAACACTGTTTTTGCCTGCCAGACCCTTTTTAACACTCTGACTCTCTATAGCACTGCCTCACTATAACACTGTTTTTGCCTGCCAGACCCCTTTTAATGCTCTGATTCTCTATAGCACTGCCTCACTATAACGCTGTTTTTGCCTGCCAAACCCTTTTTAACGCTCTGATTCTCTATAGCACTGCCTCACTATAACACTGTTTTTGCCTGCCAGACCCCTTTTAATGCTCTGATTCTCTATAGCACTGCCTCACTATAACACTGTTTTTGCCTGCCAGACCCCTTTTAATGCTCTGATTCTCTATAGCACTGCCACACTATAACACTGTTTTTGCCTGCCAGACCCCTTTTAATGCTCTGATTCTCTATAGAACTGCCTCAACATAACACTGTTTTTGCCTGCCAGACCCCTTTTAATGCTCTGATTCTCTATAGCACTGCCTCACTATAACACTGCTTTTGCCTGCCAGACCCTTTTTAACACTCTGATTCGCTATAGCACTGCCTCACTATAACACTGTTTTTGCCTGCCAGACCCTTTTTAACACTCTGACTCTCTATAGCACTGCCTCACTATAACACTGTTTTTGCCTGCCAGACCCCTTTTAATGCTCTGATTCTCTATAGCACTGCCTCACTATAACACTGTTTTTGCCTGCCAGACCCTTTTTAACACTCTGATTCGCTATAGCACTGCCTCACTATAACACTCTTTTTGCCTGCCAGACCCCTTTTAATGCTCTGATTCTCTATAGCACTGCCTCACTATAACACTGTTTTTGCCTGCCAGACCCCTTTTAAAGCTCTGATTCTCTATAGCACTGCCTCACTATGCGCTGTTTTTGCCAGCCGGGCCCCTTTTAACGCTCTGATTCTCTATAGCACTGCCTCACTATAACTCTGCTTTTGCCTGCCAGACCCCTTTTAATGCTCTGATTCTCTATAGAACTGCCTCAACATAACACTGTTTTTGCCTGCCAGACCCCTTTTAATGCTCTGATTCTCTATAGCACTGCCACACTATAACACTGTTTTTGCCTGCCAGACCCCTTTTAATGCTCTGATTCTCTATAGAACTGCCTCACTATAACACTGTTTTTGCCTGCCAGACCCTTTTTAACACTCTGATTCGCTATAGCACTGCCTCACTATAACACTCTTTTTGCCTGCCAGACCCCTTTTAATGCTCTGATTCTCTATAGCACTGCCTCACTATAACACTGTTTTTGCCTGCCAGACCCCTTTTAATGCTCTGATTCTCTATAGAACTGCCTCAACATAACACTGTTTTTGCCTGCCAGACCCCTTTTAATGCTCTGATTCTCTATAGCACTGCCACACTATAACACTGTTTTTGCCTGCCAGACCCCTTTTAATGCTCTGATTCTCTATAGCACTGCCTCACTATAACACTGTTTTTGCCTGCCAGACCCCTTTTAATGCTCTGATTCTCTATAGCACTGCCTCACTATAACACTGTTTTTGCCTGCCAGACCCCTTTTAATGCTCTGATTCTCTATAGCACTGCCACACTATAACACTGTTTTTGCCTGCCAGACCCCTTTTAATGCTCTGATTCTCTATAGAACTGCCTCAACATAACACTGTTTTTGCCTGCCAGACCCCTTTTAATGCTCTGATTCTCTATAGCACTGCCTCACTATAACACTGCTTTTGCCTGCCAGACCCTTTTTAACACTCTCATTCGCTATAGCACTGCCTCACTATAACACTGTTTTTGCCTGCCAGACCCTTTTTAACACTCTGACTCTCTATAGCACTGCCTCACTATAACACTGTTTTTGCCTGCCAGACCCCTTTTAATGCTCTGATTCTCTATAGCACTGCCTCACTATAACACTGTTTTTGCCTTCCAGACCCTTTTTAACACTCTGATTCGCTATAGCACTGCCTCACTATAACACTCTTTTTGCCTGCCAGACCCCTTTTAATGCTCTGATTCTCTATAGCACTGCCTCACTATAACACTGTTTTTGCCTGCCAGACCCCTTTTAAAGCTCTGATTCTCTATAGCACTGCCTCACTATGCGCTGTTTTTGCCAGCCGGGCCCCTTTTAACGCTCTGATTCTCTATAGCACTGCCTCACTATAACACTGTTTTTGCCTGCCAGACCCCTTTTAATGCTCTGATTCTCTATAGAACTGCCTCAACATAACACTGTTTTTGCCTGCCAGACCCCTTTTAATGCTCTGATTCTCTATAGCACTGCCTCACTATAACACTGTTTTTGCCTGCCAGACCCCTTTTAATGCTCTGATTCTCTATAGAACTGCCTCACTATAACACTGTTTTTGCCTGCCAGACCCTTTTTAACACTCTGATTCGCTATAGCACTGCCTCACTATAACACTCTTTTTGCCTGCCAGACCCCTTTTAATGCTCTGATTCTCTATAGCACTGCCACACTATAACACTGTTTTTGCCTGTCAGACCCCTTTTAATGCTCTGATTCTCTATAGAACTGCCTCAACATAACACTGTTTTTGCCTGCCAGACCCCTTTTAATGCTCTGATTCTCTATAGCACTGCCACACTATAACACTGTTTTTGCCTGCCAGACCCCTTTTAATGCTCTGATTCTCTATAGCACTGCCTCACTATAACACTGTTTTTGCCTGCCAGACCCCTTTTAATGCTCTGATTCTCTATAGCACTGCCTCACTATAACACTGTTTTTGCCTGCCAGACCCCTTTTAACACTCTGATTCTCTATAGAACTGCCTCAACATAACACTGTTTTTGCCTGCCAGACCCCTTTTAATGCTCTGATTCTCTATAGCACTGCCTCACTATAACACTGCTTTTGCCTGCCAGACCCTTTTTAACACTCTGATTCGCTATAGCACTGCCTCACTATAACACTGTTTTTGCCTGCCAGACCCTTTTTAACACTCTGACTCTCTATAGCACTGCCTCACTATAACACTGTTTTTGCCTGCCAGACCCCTTTTAATGCTCTGATTCTCTATAGCACTGCCTCACTGCCTCACTATAACGCTGTTTTTGCCTGCCAGACCCTTTTTAACACTCTGACTCTCTATAGCACTGCCTCACTATAACACTGTTTTTGCCTGCCAGACCCCTTTTAATGCTCTGATTCTCTATAGAACTGCCTCAACATAACACTGTTTTTGCCTGCTAGACCCCTTTTAATGCTCTGATTCTCTATAGCACTGCCTCATTATAACACTGTTTTTGCCTGCCAGACCCTTTTTAACACTCTGACTCTCTATAGCACTGCCTCACTATAACACTGTTTTTGCCTGCCAGACCCCTTTTAATGCTCTGATTCTCTATAGAACTGCCTCAACATAACACTGTTTTTGCCTGCTAGACCCCTTTTAATGCTCTGATTCTCTATAGCACTACCTCACTATAACACTGCTTTTGCCTGCCAGACCCTTTTTAACACTCTGATTCGCTATAGCACTGCCTCATTATAACACTGTTTTTGCCTGCCAGACCCTTTTTAACACTCTGAGTCTCTATAGCACTTCCTCACTATAACACTGTTTTTGCCTGCCAGACCCCTTTTAACACTCTGATTCGCTATAGCACTGCCTCACTATAACGCTGTTTTTGCCTGCCAGACCCTTTTTAACGCTCTGATTCTCTATAGCACTGCCTCACTATAACACTGTTTTTGCCTGCCAGACCCCTTTTAATGCTCTGATTCTCTATAGAACTGCCTCAACATAACACTGTTTTTGCCTGCCAGACCCCTTTTAATGCTCTGATTCTCTATAGCACTGCCTCACTATAACACTGCTTTTGCCTGCCAGACCCTTTTTAACACTCTGATTCTCTATAGCACTGCCTCACTATAACACTGTTTTTGCCTGCCAGACCCTTTTTAACACTCTGACTCTCTATAGCACTGCCTCACTATAACACTGTTTTTGCCTGCCAGACCCCTTTTAATGCTCTGATTCTCTATAGCACTGCCTCACTATAACACTGTTTTTGCCTGCCAGACCCTTTTTAACACTCTGATTCGCTATAGCACTGCCTCACTATAACACTCTTTTTGCCTGCCAGACCCCTTTTAATGCTCTGATTCTCTATAGCACTGCCTCACTATAACACTGTTTTTGCCTGCCAGACCCCTTTTAAAGCTCTGATTCTCTATAGCACTGCCTCACTATGCGCTGTTTTTGCCAGCCGGGCCCCTTTTAACGCTCTGATTCTCTATAGCACTGCCTCACTATAACACTGTTTTTGCCTGCCAGACCCCTTTTAATGCTCTGATTCTCTATAGAACTGCCTCAACATAACACTGTTTTTGCCTGCCAGACCCCTTTTAATGCTCTGATTCTCTATAGCACTGCCACACTATAACACTGTTTTTGCCTGCCAGACCCCTTTTAATGCTCTGATTCTCTATAGAACTGCCTCACTATAACACTGTTTTTGCCTGCCAGACCCTTTTTAACACTCTGATTCGCTATAGCACTGCCTCACTATAACACTCTTTTTGCCTGCCAGACCCCTTTTAATGCTCTGATTCTCTATAGCACTGCCACACTATAACACTGTTTTTGCCTGTCAGACCCCTTTTAATGCTCTGATTCTCTATAGAACTGCCTCAACATAACACTGTTTTTGCCTGCCAGACCCCTTTTAATGCTCTGATTCTCTATAGCACTGCCACACTATAACACTGTTTTTGCCTGCCAGACCCCTTTTAAAGCTCTGATTCTCTATAGAACTGCCTCACAATAACACTGTTTTTGCCTGCCAGACCCCTTTTAATGCTCTGATTCTCTATAGCACTGCCTCACTATAACACTGTTTTTGCCTGCCAGACCCTTTTTAACACTCTGATTCGCTATAGCACTGCCTCACTATAACACTGTTTTTGCCTGCCAGACCCTTTTTAACACTCTGATTCTCTATAGCACTGCCTCACTATAACACTGTTTTTGCCTGCCAGACCCCTTTTAATGCTCTGATTCTCTATAGCACTGCCTCACTGCCTCACTATAACGCTGTTTTTGCCTGCCAGACCCTTTTTAACACTCTGACTCTCTATAGCACTGCCTCACTATAACACTGTTTTTGCCTGCCAGACCCCTTTTAATGCTCTGATTCTCTATAGAACTGCCTCAACATAACACTGTTTTTGCCTGCTAGACCCCTTTTAATGCTCTGATTCTCTATAGCACTACCTCACTATAACACTGCTTTTGCCTGCCAGACCCTTTTTAACACTCTGATTCGCTATAGCACTGCCTCATTATAACACTGTTTTTGCCTGCCAGACCCTTTTTAACACTCTGAGTCTCTATAGCACTTCCTCACTATAACACTGTTTTTGCCTGCCAGACCCCTTTTAACACTCTGATTCGCTATAGCACTGCCTCACTATAACGCTGTTTTTGCCTGCCAGACCCTTTTTAACGCTCTGATTCTCTATAGCACTGCCTCACTATAACACTGTTTTTGCCTGCCAGACCCCTTTTAATGCTCTGATTCTCTATAGCACTGCCTCACTATAACACTGTTTTTGCCTGCCAGACCCCTTTTAAGGCTCTGATTCTCTATAGCACTGCCTCACTATAACACTGTTTTTGCCTGCCAGACCCCTTTTTATGCTCTGATTCTCTATAGCACTGCCTCACTATAACACTGTTTTTGCCTGCCAGACCCCTTTTAATGCTCTGATTCTCTATAGCACTGCCTCACTATAACACTGTTTTTGCCTGCCAGACCCCTTTTAATGCTCTGATTCTCTATAGCACTGCCTCACTATAACACTGTTTTTGCCTGCTGGACCTCTTTTAATGCTCTGATTCTCTATAGCACTGCCTCACTATAACACTGTTTTTGCCTGCCGGACCTCTTTTAATAATCTGATTCTCTATAGCACTGCCTCACTATAACACTGTTTTTTCCTGCTGGACCTCTTTTAATGCTCTGATTCTCTATAGCACTGCCTCACTATAACACTGTTTTTGCCTGCTGGACCTCTTTTAACGCTCTGATTCTCTATAGCGCTGCCTCACTATAACGCTGCTTTTGCCTGCCAGACCCCTTTTAACGCTCTGATTCTCTTTAGCACTGCCTCGCTATAACACTGTTTTTGCCTGCCGGACCCTTTTAACACTCTGATTCTCTATAGCACTGCCTCACTATAACACTCTTTTTGCCTGCCAGACCCCTTTTAATGCTCTGATTCTCTATAGCACTGCCTCACTATAACACTGTTTTTGCCTGCCAGACCCCTTTTAAAGCTCTGATTCTCTATAGCACTGCCTCACTATGCGCTGTTTTTGCCAGCCGGGCCCCTTTTAACGCTCTGATTCTCTATAGCACTGCCTCACTATAACGCTGCTTTTGCCTGCCAGACCCCTTTTAATGCTCTGATTCTCTATAGCACTGCCTCACTATAACACTGTTTTTGCCTGCCAGACCCCTTTTAATGCTCTGATTCTCTATAGCACTGCCTCACTATAACACTGTTTTTGCCTGCCAGACCCCTTTTAATGCTCTGATTCTCTATAGCACTGCCTCACTATAACACTGTTTTTGCCTGCCAGACCCCTTTTAATGCTCTGATTCTCTATAGCACTGCCTCACTATAACACTGTTTTTGCCTGCTGGACCTCTTTTAATGCTCTGATTCTCTATAGCACTGCCTCACTATAACACTGTTTTTGCCTGCCGGACCCCTTTTAATACTCTGATTCTCTATAGCACTGCCTCACTATAACACTGTTTTTTCCTGCCGGACCTCTTTTAATGCTCTGATTCTCTATAGCACTGCCTCACTATAACACTGTTTTTGCCTGCCAGACCTCTTTTAACACTCTGATTCTCTATAGCGCTGCCTCACTATAACGCTGTTTTTGCCTGCCAGACCCCTTTTAACGCTCTGATTCTCTTTAGCACTGCCTCGCTATAACACTGTTTTTGCCTGCCGGACCCTTTTAACACTCTGATTCTCTATAGCACTGCCTCACTATAACACTCTTTTTGCCTGCCAGACCCCTTTTAATGCTCTGATTCTCTATAGCACTGCCTCACTATAACACTGTTTTTGCCTGCCAGACCCCTTTTAAAGCTCTGATTCTCTATAGCACTGCCTCACTATGCGCTGTTTTTGCCAGCCGGGCCCCTTTTAACGCTCTGATTCTCTATAGCACTGCCTCGCTATAACACTGTTTTTGCCTGCCAGACCCCTTTTAATGCTCTGATTCTCTATAGAACTGCCTCAACATAACACTGTTTTTGCCTGCCAGACCCCTTTTAATGCTCTGATTCTCTATAGCACTGCCACACTATAACGCTGTTTTTGCCTGCCAGACCCCTTTTAATGCTCTGATTCTCTATAGAACTGCCTCACTATAACACTGTTTTTGCCTGCCAGACCCTTTTTAACACTCTGATTCGCTATAGCACTGCCTCACTATAACACTCTTTTTGCCTGCCAGACCCCTTTTAATGCTCTGATTCTCTATAGCACTGCCACACTATAACACTGTTTTTGCCTGTCAGACCCCTTTTAATGCTCTGATTCTCTATAGAACTGCCTCAACATAACACTGTTTTTGCCTGCCAGACCCCTTTTAATGCTCTGATTCTCTATAGCACTGCCTCACTATAACACTGTTTTTGCCTGCCAGACCCCTTTTAATGCTCTGATTCTCTATAGAACTGCCTCAACATAACACTGTTTTTGCCTGCCAGACCCCTTTTAATGCTCTGATTCTCTATAGCACTGCCTCACTATAACACTGCTTTTGCCTGCCAGACCCTTTTTAACACTCTGATTCGCTATAGCACTGCCTCACTATAACACTGTTTTTGCCTGCCAGACCCTTTTTAACACTCTGACTCTCTATAGCACTGCCTCACTATAACACTGTTTTTGCCTGCCAGACCCCTTTTAATGCTCTGATTCTCTATAGCACTGCCTCACTGCCTCACTATAACGCTGTTTTTGCCTGCCAGACCCTTTTTAACACTCTGACTCTCTATAGCACTGCCTCACTATAACACTGTTTTTGCCTGCCAGACCCCTTTTAATGCTCTGATTCTCTATAGCACTGCCTCACTATAACACTGTTTTTGCCTGCCAGACCCCTTTTAATGCTCTGATTCTCTATAGAACTGCCTCAACATAACACTGTTTTTGCCTGCTAGACCCCTTTTAACGCTCTGATTCTCTATAGCACTGCCTCACTATAACACTGCTTTTGCCTGCCAGACCCTTTTTAACACTCTGATTCGCTATAGCACTGCCTCATTATAACACTGTTTTTGCCTGCCAGACCCTTTTTAACACTCTGACTCTCTATAGCACTGCCTCACTATAACACTGTTTTTGCCTGCCAGACCCCTTTTAACACTCTGATTCGCTATAGCACTGCCTCACTATAACGCTGTTTTTGCCTGCCAGACCCTTTTTAACGCTCTGATTCTCTATAGCACTGCCTCACTATAACACTGTTTTTGCCTGCCAGACCCCTTTTAATGCTCTGATTCTCTATAGCACTGCCTCACTATAACACTGTTTTTGCCTGCCAGACCCCTTTTAAGGCTCTGATTCTCTATAGCACTGCCTCACTATAACACTGTTTTTGCCTGCCAGACCCCTTTTAATGCTCTGATTCTCTATAGCACTGCCTCACTATAACACTGTTTTTGCCTGCCAGACCCCTTTTAATGCTCTGATTCTCTATAGCACTGCCTCACTATAACACTGTTTTTGCCTGCCAGACCCCTTTTAATGCTCTGATTCTCTATAGCACTGCCTCACTATAACACTGTTTTTGCCTGCCAGACCCCTTTTAATGCTCTGATTCTCTATAGCACTGCCTCACTATAACACTGTTTTTGCCTGCTGGACCTCTTTTAATGCTCTGATTCTCTATAGCACTGCCTCACTACAACACTGTTTTTGCCTGCCGGACCTCTTTTAATACTCTGATTCTCTATAGCACTGCCTCACTATAACACTGTTTTTTCCTGCCGGACCTCTTTTAATGCTCTGATTCTCTATAGCACTGCCTCACTATAACACTGTTTTTGCCTGCCAGACCTCTTTTAACACTCTGATTCTCTATAGCGCTGCCTCACTATAACGCTGCTTTTGCCTGCCAGACCCCTTTTAACGCTCTGATTCTCTTTAGCACTGCCTCGCTATAACACTGTTTTTGCCTGCCGGACCCTTTTAACACTCTGATTCTCTATAGCACTGCCTCACTATAACACTGTTTTTGCCTGCCAGACCCCTTTTAACGCTCTGATTCTCTATAGCACTGCCTCGCTATAACACTGTTTTTGCCTGCCAGACCCCTTTTAACGCTCTGCTTCTCTATAGCACTGCCTCGCTATAACGCTGCTTTTGCCTGCCAGACCCCTTTTAACGCTCTGATTCTCTATAGAACTGCCTCACTATAACACTGTTTTTGCCTGCCAGACCCCTTTTAACGCTCTGATTCTCTATAGCACTGTCTCGCTTTAACACTGTTTTTGCCTGCCAGACCCCTTTTAACGCTCTGCTTCTCTATAGCACTGCCTCGCTATAACGCTGCTTTTGCCTGCCAGACCCCTTTTAACGCTCTGATTCTCTATAGCACTGCCTCACTATAACACTTTTTTTTTCCTGCCAGACCCCTTTTAACGCTCTGATTCTCTATAGCACTGCCACACTATAACACTGTTTTTGCCTGCCGGACCTCTTTTAACGCTCTGATTCTCTATAGCACTGCCTCGCTATAACTCTGCTTTTGCCTGCCAGACCCCTTTTAACGCTCTGATTCTCTATAGCACCGCCTCACTATAACACTGTTTTTGCCTGCCGGACCTCTTTTAATGCTCTGATTCTCTATAGCACTGCCTCACTATAACACTGTTTTTGCCTGCCAGACCCCTTTTCACACTCTGATTCTCTATAATGCTGTTTTTGTTCTCCAAAGAATCCAGGATGACCCAGGAGCTTCAAATTTCTGCTAATGTTCAGTTTGTGTTAGTGTTGTTTGCTGTTTCTTTGAAGTTCATATAAAACCAAACAAGTTTTAGTTTCAATTGAAATTGTATGTTTTTTTCATGCTTTCCCCTATCCCTATCTTCCCCTTGTTGAACTGCCCCTTTTAAAGCAATTTCGCTTATCACTCCTGTTGCCTGGAGCCTAACCTATCTACAGCATTAAACAATGTATTCCTGTAATTAAAATAACAATTTGAGTTATTTAACTTGTTGTACCACTGAGATGGCCCTATTTGTACAATGGGGTATTCAGATGGACTTATCTGGCATAGATTATTATTATCATATTATTATCATACAGGCTATCATAGATGCAGTTGTATGTTTTGCCCAGGCAGTCACCTGAAGCCTCAAGACTTAATGCTCCTTCTGTTACAGGGCTTTGAAACCATGAATTTTCAAGATTACACAGAAAAATGTCATATTAATTATCTATTCTGAAGATTAATATGACCTGGAGAACACTATATTCTTTGAAAGATGTGCCAGTGTTATTTTTTTGAATTATGTTCTTTTGTTGCGGTATAGTCATTCAGTCATGTCCCACTATCTGTGACCCTATGGACCACAGCACACCAGGCACATCTGTCAGCCACTGCACCTAAGAGCTCACTCAAGCTCATGTTCATTACTTCAGTTACCTCATACACCCATCTCTGCCTCTACTGTCCCCTTCTTTGTGTGCCTTCAATCTTTCGCAGCATGAGAGTCTTTTCTAGGGAATCATGCCTTCTCAAGATATGGCCAGAATATTTAAGCTTTAGCCTTATTATCATACTCTCCAGAGAACAGCTTATCTTGATTTCCTGTAATATGGATTGATTGGATCTTTTTGCAGTCCAAGGTACTCTACGCAATTTTCTCTAACACTACATTTCAAAGGTGTAAGTTCTATGGAGCTCAGCCTTCATTAAAGTCCAGCTCTCACAACCATATGTTACTACTGGGTTTACCATAGATGAACTGTGTGGGCCTTGTTAACTATGTGGACATTTTAATAGCTTGTCCAGAATTACTTAATTTTCTTAATTTCACAACTGCAGTCACCACGTGAAGAAATCTTCAAACTCAGAAAAATACAATATCTCAATGCCTCCACTTCTTCCCCATCTATTTGCCAGGAACTGAGATTACTGATTGCCCTGATCTTTGTCTTTTTAATGTTGAGCAGCAGGCCAGCTTTTGCACTCTCTACTTTCACCCTCATCAATAGCCCATTTGATTCCTTCTCACTTTCAGCCATAAGAGAAGTATCATCAGCGTATCTGAGGTTGTTGATATATCTCCCAAACATATATTTCCTTGGTTTAGATTCATCCAGCCCAGTTTTACGCATGCTGCGTATAAGTTGAATAACATACAACCATATCGCACTCCTTTCCCGATCTTGAACCATTTGGTTGTTCCATGTTCGGTTCTGACCGTGGCTTCTTGGTCTTCATATAGATTCCTCTGGAATCAGGAGAGATGGTCTGGTACCCCTTCCCTTTATGAACTTGCCACGGTTTGTTTTGATCCACACAGTCAAAGTCTTTAGAATAGTCTATGGAGCAGATGTAAATGTTTTTCTGGAACTCTCTTTCTTTCTTTCTTTATTATCCAGCAGACATTGGCAATTTGATCTCTTGTGCCTTTTGGACATCTAGGAGTTCTCATCCCATATATTGTTGGAGTCAAGCTTGTAAGATCTTAAGCATTATCTTTCTAGTGTGTGAAATGAGTGCAATTGTTCGATACTTGGAGCATTTTATGCAATGCCTTTTTTGGTGATTGGGATGTAGACTGACCTTTTCCTGTGTACTGGCCACTGTTGAGTTATACAAATTTGTTGGCAAACAACACTTTCAAATCATCATCTTTTAGGATTTTCCACTCACCCTCTGCCCTACCCAGTAAAGTGTTAGGCACCTTCTGACCGAGGTTATCTTGGCAGAAATACTGGAGTTGGTTGCCAGTTCTTTCTACAATGGACCACAATTTGTCTGACCTCTCTGCTTTGATTTAACCTTGGTAATGTTAATGACAAACTGTGTTATTTTTTCATTTTCTGAAAACATTATAGTTTTAAAGGGACATGGAAGGTTTCTGAATTTCAGTAGGCATATAATATACCATTATATCTATGTAATGTTATGTACTTTATTTTATTAAGACTTGCTTAAAAGCTCTATTTTTTTCTGCCTAACATCAAACAAGTAGCCCCTGCTTGGCTCTCCCCACTTAATGGTTGTGCAATGTCTTATAGTAGCCAATCAGTGACAATCTCTTAGCAACATTCAGCAACGTGCTCCTGAAAGATAGTCACTAATTGGCTAATTTGAAACACTGCACTTCAGAGTCTGTATCTTCATGAGATGCAGAAACCAGACCAAAACAGGTACTATTTGTATGATTTTAGGCAGAAAAACAAGAGCTTTTAAAATCTTCTTAATAAAATAAAGTACATACAAATAAATAGATACATATGTATATTATATTCCTAGTGAAATCCAGAAACCTTCAATGTCTCTTTAAACATCAAATGTTAAAATATATTTACCAATTACCTTATTAATAAATTACTCATTGTTTTTACTGTCTTTAAATAAATATCAATTTGTTGAAAGTCAAATTGCCACTGTAAAGCAACTTTTTAAAATTGAATTTGCTACTTAAAGTGTTAAAGGGATACTATCAACACAATAGTTTTTATTTTAAATAGCATTACAAATTGGATATAAATTGATACTTTTCTAGCTCAAAATAATTGTTTCAGTGTCACTTCATATGATAATCAGTATGATAATTTGTTTAAGAGAAAAAGCCTAACACAAGAGTGGTTATCGTTTGCCACCACACAAGCAAATTAGCACATTTTATTACAAATTTCCATATTAAGTTACATATTAGCATACTGAGTGACACATATATTGTGGGGTAAATCTAAATTATTATGTCAGCAATACAGCAGAAAAAGACAGAAGGATACTCATTTGTGTAGGAAGAAGTATCAACAGAAGAATATGAGTAGTAATATGGAAACATATAGTTACACCTCAGTAGATAGTTATAGTTATAAAAATAGTAGTAGATAGTTATAGTTATAAAAATAAAAAACTTATAAGAAAAGACTTCATGGCCTTAATCTAGGCATAGTTTCGAAGATAGAAGATAGGAATAGGGTGATATGATGGATCATATATAAAATTAATGCAAAAAGTTCAAGAGGATCAAGTGAATAGAAATAATATTAAAAGCCATCATTTTAAGTAATTTGTACTTCACAAAAATAAAAGTAGAATGTTAAAGAAAGAAGTGTTAATACATTTAAGAATATCTAGACTATTCCCTAGATTTATTAAGACTGTAGATTTATTTGAATAGATGGAAGTATAGACAGACTGGTAGAACTGAATGCATGTATTTGTATACTGGAGTAAGGTTAGATAAGTCACATTTCCTTGTCTGGAAATAAGTACAAGTTTGGTAACCAACAGCCTCATTAAATTGCCGCCTCGTAAGTTCAACGTGTAGCACGTAAGGGCTGAGTACTTCAAATTTGGCAGACATATTATTCTAATAAATTAGAAGGGGCTGCGAACAACGTGTGAGAGAAGCAAAATCTCTTGCACGTTGTATGTGCGGTCGTGCTAAGATCAATTAGTCAAACCCATAGCAATGGGTTTGACTTAGCCAATGGCAAAACAGATTTCCATCATGGCTAATTAAAGCCTACGGGATCACCCGCAGGCTCCCGACATCAGCTCTTGCCGCGGGGGTCCTAAACGCAGATAAAAACTCAAGCCCTCCTACTTCAAGTACCCACACAGCCCCTAAAATTAACCCCCTATGCTGGGACCTCCACAGTGTCCCCATATTACTCGTTGCAGAGTGGATCCCGATGGGGACCCCAGCTGCATTTAAAAATTCAAATTTCCTGCCTCATGGGTCCTTAAAGGAGCGTAAAGGTCCTTAAATGACCCACAATAACTTAAAAATAAACCCTTCTGCGGGGGTGCTATATGTACCCCCGACCCCCCCAGGCATCTAAAATTAACCCCATCAATCATGGGAGTCTATACAGACCCCAATGAGCGACTAATTAACCCTCTCAGACCCTTACCCTTATACAGACCCTTATGGGACACTAATTAACGCCATCAGTCCCATCAGGGTCTATACAGAAATGCATTACTTTACATAACATTACTTTATATAGTAACATTACTTTATATAGCCCTGTGTATCTGAAGTGTCTGAAATAAGTTATTTTTTCCATTTTACAAGCTTGGATATCAATTAATTTTTGGTAATTAACAATTCACATAGAGCATTATGGGAAATGTAGGCATCTTAAGAACATGCCCATTTTATGTCAAGCCTGACAGACAGTATGTGTGTGTTTAGTCATTTAGTCATTTCTGACTCTCTGTGACCCTATGGACCGCAGGCATTTTGTGCCTGACTGTGCTAATCCATAGGGTTTTCATGACAAAGATACTGGAGTTGGCTGCCAATTCCTTCACTAGTAGACAGTGATTTGTCTAACCTCTCTGCTGTGACCTGCCCAACTTGGGGGACCCTACATGGTAAAGCTAACAGCTTCATTGAGGAACACAAGCCCCTTCACAACGACAAGGTAGAAATCCAGAAGGGGGACAGACAGTATAGTCCTGCATCTAAACATGATTCTAGCAGGGACAAACATAAGTACATTGCATAGTTACAGTTACCAAGCTACATACTAATTGAGGTTTAAAAAAATACTTTTAATCCAAGTTCAACCTTTTTAGATCTCCTCTGATTCTTGTAATATGTGAATTAATTGTTAATTGATCTAGAGGAAGTCTAACAGAAAAAAAAACATTGAAACATTGCCAATTGTTATAAAGAGGAAAGTAATCTTCTTATCCCAAATGCTGGGCTAATTTAATACCCGTAACCCATAAAATTTGGAGTTACGGGCTACGTTCTACAACCTAGCCCAAATTTAATGAGACTGCATATTTGCACCTCACTTCCCCATCATTGATCCCTCCCAGGCTCACTTACAGGCTTGTTGTCTGATTGTTCTTAAGAGTTACCCACACTCTGTGGAATTCAAATGTTTCTAAAAACTAACTGGCTTACAGAAACATACCACTTACTTGCTTAACTCTACCCAACAACTTCAAACAAGGCTTTTTGATCTGGTTCACTCACATATCTCCCTACACTATGAGTACCCTCCCCTTATGTCTCCACTACTCATATTATCTTGTAGATTGTAAGCTCTCACAAGAGCTGTGCCCCCTTCTCAACCTATACCAATGAAATGTATCTATGGGCCTCATTCAATTGAGGGCCATAGGAAATGCGTGGCCGCAAGCTTCTTCCCTATTCTATTCCCTTGCGGCCTAATGCTCCGGCCTGCTTGTGGCCGGCACCCTGTTTTCCTTTGCGGCCACCCCCGCCGCAAGAAAGCCCAGGTCGCTATTCAAATGCTACGCAAACCCTTCCGTCAAGGCCGTACTTGGCTAAAAATGAGCCGCAAGGCTCTTACTTACAAATCGTAGCACCAATTAAGCACATAAAAAAGCCATGCTGTACTTTGATGAGATGTGAAAGTGATTGGAGGTGTTAGAATTCATAGCACAACATTCCCCTACACTCAAATCTGAAAATCATTATTATTTTTTTATTCATGTTCAATTTCCGTGTCCAGAGTCCCATGGGCTTGGAGCATATCAGACCCGCAACGGCTGCGGGATTAGCCTCCGTCAACTCCGTAAATGGGTAAAATAGACCCACAGGTTACTTGGGCCACGGACGTGTCCCAAAGGGCTTACTTGCAAATCGTAGCACTAATTAAGCAAATAGAAAAAGTGAAAGTGATGTTTGGTCTTAGAATTAATATCTCAACATTCCCCTACTCTCAAATCTGCAAATAAAGACATTTCATTTCATGTTCAATCTTCGTGTTCTATCTATCATGCAAGTCCCACGGGCTTGGAGGTCAATCACCCCCAACCCCGCACAGGCTAGAATAACGATATACGGCTTGGAGGTCATTGAAGCCCGTGGGACTTTGAACGGAAATTAAACCTAAAATCAAAGATTATAATTTGGTGATGTGCAAGCTTGAGAGGGTGCTTGAATTTTTATTTGCATTTACAGTTTTCCGACTTTGCGGCCTTGAAACACAATTTACGGGCGCGCGGGAAATGCTTGCGGACAATTGCATAGTTTGCGGCCGGCTGTAAGGGGTACCTGCTTGCGGCGCCATCCATTTGAATAGCAGTGTAGCCATAGCGCTACGCAGGGCCGTAATCTGGCCGCAAGGAATTGCAGTTTTGCAGCCTTTTTTCAGCCCTTAATAGAATGAGGCCCCATGTGTTTATTGTACTCACAGTCTTACAGAATTTGCTGGCACTCTTACAACTTGTTTTTCTTGAGGGCAAACTACATTGGCTTGGTTCTAATATTCATTAGTATGAAGAATCCCTTCGATAACAGCCTTATTAACTAAATTCATTATTTAATTAACTAATTGGTAAGTTTAAAGGAACACCTAAATAGTAATCAAGCACAGTTGCTGCAGTCTTCACTATTTGTATTTCTTATACATTCCAATACTTGTAGACTAACTCCGTTTAGGAAAAATGATCGACAAAATGAAAAAATGGAGATTCTAAAAGTAAATTCTATAAATTGTTTTTCAGTTTACTTTATAGCCTCTGTTTACCAATTTACATTATTTTTTCAATGTGAGCATCTCAAAAAGATGGACCTAGTTACAGAGATCTTTCTGTATAAAAAGCAAATTTGTGCTTTCACAGTAGACTTAACCCATCTCCAGATATTAATACCAAGCCTCCTATATGCACAAGATAAAAAAGGGCTGTGTTGTAAAGATGATTTCCCTTAAGGTTTCCTTTTACTTTGAATTAAATGGATATACAGTCTTCTGTTTCATCTAATCTTTTTATACTGTGCCTGTAAGCCTATACCTTGTGTCAGTTTTCTTACCAGCGCTGCTTCTCCTTGACCATATTGGAGTCGATTTTTCATCCTCTGTATACTGAGCACAGAAAGGAGAGATATAAAAGAATCTACAGATTTGGTATAAGACTAATAGTGCTCATGGGCAACTACATAACTTTTCCTAGGGATAGTAGAGTACAACTAAAATATCCCATCATAAGCATATTAAATTAGTAGTGATACAAAAATCTGTACACACACCTATATACTATTACAGGGGTACGAAACATCCATCCTTGAGTGCCAAATATGGCCCTGGATTTCAGTATTACCTTAAATGTGCACATGTCAGGCAATCAGAAGGTCCAAGGTAGTAACTGCCTCACCTGTACGGACATTGCCCACCTCTGTACTACTGCATAAATAAAATCACCCATACCAACTATTAAATGTATGAGTTGGAGTAGAGCTATCTATATGCAGAAAAATAAGTTATATGATCGTTAGAAGGAAAAAATTCACACTGCTGCAGTAACATTGTTACTTTTGCCGGGTGCTGAATGTCAGTAGACACTGGGGGGAATTTATTAAGAGGATGCTCATTAATCTGCAATCTACCAAAGCACATTGCTCATTATCGTGACTCACGTCTATACGAAATCTCATATATCTAAAGTTTTATAATTAGGTCCGTGATGTGGTGCGGTAATGCGTGGTAATGCCTGATGTAGCACTATTTATCCACCCCCTATCCACCACTTTAAACATCATACAGTAGTATATGCATGTTCTAGGGGTCATACCTGCATAGATCAACAGTTGTTTTTGTAAGACCGTTGACTGGATTCAAAATCAAAAACGGAAGTTTATGTTATAAATGGTGTATAAAATTAGATCTATATTTGTTAACACTAGATAACTGTATTAGATTTTTTCTTAGATGCTATATTCCATGTAATAACATTGAGCCTCATTCAATTGAGCTTTTGGGAGATCCGGGCTTCGGAAATGTAGCCCGCAAGTTTGCTATTCAACTGGTGTCTTTTTTCTGGCTCCGATCAAGTTACGGCTCCGGCTTTCGATTCAATGTGATGGTAAACATCTCAAGTTAATGTCCCTCCAAGCCTGTGATATTTCACTGCCGCAAGAGTTCCAAATGCTAAAATCGCAAATCGCTATTTAATTGCTCTGATTCCCCATCGCTAACTACCCCATCAAGCCCGCTAATGGCAAAAGTCGAACCACAAGTTACAGGTAACAAGGAGGACTCGCAAAGGGCTTAATGATGTTTAGTCTTAGAATTAATAGTACAACATTCTCAAGCTCACAAATCGCTCCCAAAAAATACTTTATTTCATGTTTGATTTCCGTGTTATATTGATCCCGGCAATCAATGTATTAATACATATAATGTAACTCGCATGTAATAGAATAATATATTGACGGTTTTATCAATATTGCAATATTTTAGGAATGTGGGTCCCATCATAACTCGTAATTAAAACCTGTAGGACTTTGAAATCCAAACTCCATTTGTCATTGATGCAATGAGGACAATCTCTGTTTCCATTGGCTGTTGCTATCTCAGGAGTTATGGCCTTGGTTAATTGATCTGTTCAAGCTCACAAATGCTACATACGATGGCATGGTTTCCGAATTTTGCTATCAGCCCCTAAATGGCGGCTTTGAGCAATTGAATAGCACCATAACTTGCGATCCCGGCGGGCCCGCAGCAGGCCCGCAGACATACGGCATATACTCCATAACTTGTGGCCTTGCAATTGAATGAGGCTCATTATCTTTTTCAATCACCTATAATAGTTTTCATAGTGTGTAACGCTCCCACCGTGCATGTGCATTGCGTGCCTAAGGGGGGGGGAGACAGGGAGAGGGTGGGAGAGAGACAGGGGGAGAGAGACAGGGGCGAGAGAGAGAGATACAGGGGAGCGGGTGGGAGAGAGACGTGGGAGAGATGGGATAGACAGAGGAGAGGGTGGGAGAGAAAAATGGGGGAAGAGAGACATGGGGGAGAGATGGGTGGGGAGACTAGAGAGAGGGTGGGAGAGAGACATGGGGGGAGAGACATGGGGAAGAGACATGGGGAAGAGACATGGGGGAAGAGACATGGGGGAAGAGACATGGGGGAAGAGACATGGGGGAAGAGACATGGGGGGAGAGGGGGGGAGAGATAGTGGAGAGGGGATGAGAGAGACAGGGGGAGAGTGACGGGGGGAGAGAGACCGGGGAGTGAGAGACAGGAGAGAGGATGGGAGAGAGACAGGGGAGAAGGTGGGAGAGAGGCAGGGGAGAGGGTGGGAGAGAGACATGGGGGAGATGGGAGAGACAGAGGAGAGGGTGGGAGAGAAACATGGGGGAGAGAGAAATGGGGGAAAGAGATGTGGGAGGGAAGGAGGGGATAGGAGCATTGTGCGCTGGGGGTGGGGGGAGGAGGGTAAAGAGACACAGGGAATGAAAGGAGGAGGGGAAAGAGACACAGTGGAGAGAGACAGGGGCGAAAGAGACAGGGGAGAGAGACAGGGGCGAGAGAGAGAGATACAGGGGAGCGGGTGGGAGAGAGACGTGGGAGAGATGGGATAGACAGAGGAGAGGGTGGGAGAGAAAAATGGGGGAAGAGAGACATGGGGGAGAGATGGGTGGGGAGACTAGAGAGAGGGTGGGAGAGAGACATGGGGGGAGAGACATGGGGAAGAGACATGGGGAAGAGACATGGGGGAAGAGACATGGGGGAAGAGACATGGGGGAAGAGACATGGGGGAAGAGACATGGGGGGAGAGGGGGGGAGAGATAGTGGAGAGGGGATGAGAGAGACAGGGGGAGAGTGACGGGGGGAGAGAGACCGGGGAGTGAGAGACAGGAGAGAGGATGGGAGAGAGACAGGGGAGAAGGTGGGAGAGAGGCAGGGGAGAGGGTGGGAGAGAGACATGGGGGAGATGGGAGAGACAGAGGAGAGGGTGGGAGAGAAACATGGGGGAGAGAGAAATGGGGGAAAGAGATGTGGGAGGGAAGGAGGGGATAGGAGCATTGTGCGCTGGGGGTGGGGGGAGGAGGGTAAAGAGACACAGGGAATGAAAGGAGGAGGGGAAAGAGACACAGTGGAGAGAGACAGGGGCGAAAGAGACAGGGGAGAGAGACAGGGGCGAGAGAGAGAGATACAGGGGAGCGGGTGGGAGAGAGACGTGGGAGAGATGGGATAGACAGAGGAGAGGGTGGGAGAGAAAAATGGGGGAAGAGAGACATGGGGGAGAGACGGGTGGGGAGACTAGAGAGAGGGTGGGAGAGAGACATGGGGGGGAGAGACATGGGGGAAGAGACATGGGGAAGAGACATGGGGGAAGAGACATGCGGGGAGAGGGGGGGAGAGATAGTGGAGAGGGGGGGAGAGAGACAGGGGGAGAGTGACGGGGGGAGAGAGACCGGGGAGTGAGAGACAGGAGAGAGGATGGGAGAGAGACAGGGGAGAAGGTGGGAGAGAGGCAGGGGAGAGGGTGGGAGAGAGACATGGGGGAGATGGGAGAGACAGAGGAGAGGGTGGGAGAGAAACATGGGGGTGAGAGAAATGGGGGAAAGAGATGTGGGAGGGAAGGAGGGGATAGGAGCATTGTGCGCTGGGGGTGGGGGGAGGAGGGTAAAGAGACACAGGGAATGAAAGGAGGAGGGGAAAGAGACACAGTGGAGGGAGGGAGGAGGGGAAAGAGACACAGTGGATGGAGGGAAAAGAGACACAGTGGAGGGAGGGAGGAGGGGAAAGAGATGCAGTGGAGGGAGGAGGGGGAAAGAGACACAGGGGGAGGAAGGGAGGGAAAGAGGGATAGAGACACAGTGGAGGGAGGAGGGGTGAAGAGACAAAGGGGAGGGTGGTAGGAGGGGAAGTGACAAAGGGGAGGGAGGGAGGAGGGGGAATGACACAGGGGAGGGAGAGGTAGGGAAAGAGACACAGGGGAGGGAGGAGGGGAAAGAGATGCAGTGGAGGGAGGGAGGGAGGAGGGGAAAGAGTCACAGAGGATGGAGGGATAAGAGACACAGTGGAGGGAGGGAGGAGGGGAAAGAGATGCAGTGGAGGGAGGAGGGGGAAAGAGACACGGGGGAGGAAGGGAGGGAAAGAGGGATAGAGACACAGTGGAGGGAGGAGGGGTGAAGAGACACAGGGGAGGGTGTTAGGAGGGGAAGTGACAAAGGGGATGGAGGGAGGAGGGGGGGTGACACAGGGGAGGGAGAGTGAGAGAAAGAGACACAGGGCAGGGTGGGAGGAGGTGAAAGACGCAGTGGAGGGAGGGAGGAGGGGAAAGAGTCACAGAGGAGGAAGGGAGGAGGGGGAAAGAGTCACAGAGGAGGAAGGGAAGAGGGGGAAAGAGATGCAGGGGGGTGGAAGGGAGGGACAGAGGGATAGAGACACAGTGGAGGGAGGAGGGGTGAAGAGACACAGGGGAGGGTGGGAGGAGGGGAAAGTGACAAAGGGGAGGGAGGAAGGAGGGGGAGTGACACAGGGGAGGGAAAGGGAGGCAAAGAAACACAGGGGAGGGAGGAGGGGGAAAGAGACACAGGGAAGGGAGGGGGGAAAAGACACAGGGGTAGAAGACACATTAAATATTATCCCGTCATTTATGACGGGCAATTGATTAGTAAAAATATACTTAAAAATAAAGATTTCTGTTTAGTACTCACTTGGAGAACTTGGGTTTTCATGGTATGCTGCCCGTAAAACACACCTACAGTATATCAAGCCTTAACATGCACATTAGACACCCCATTCTCAATAACTTGTGGAAAGCCACATATGGCTAGCTTTTACAGCGGAAAACGCCATTATTAAATCGCACAATGAATTGTGATGCTATATTGCAGGTTAAAGTGGGCTGTCCATCCATGTACTCACCCTTGTGATCCTTTAGTAAACACACACACACTATGTTTAGCAAACAAAATAATGATTACAACCTTCTCTGGGATTCAAGGCAGCAGGTGCAGAGCTACTAATGTTGCAGGTGGTGCAGTGCACCAGGGCCCACCTCTGGGGGGCCCCAGTGCTGTGTAATTAAAATAATAAATCTTATGCATTTAATTTTTTTTCCTGAAGTCTAGGGTCTCACTAAGAACTTCCAACAGACCGAGGCCCCAATAAGACCCTCTTGGGACCCCCCTGTGCCTCATTGACCACACACAAACCGCCAGCCTGAAATTTGTGTGTGCCTGTTTAAAGAAGAGCATTTCTACTGAAGCTCCAACAGATGGCAGTATGGAGCAGTTCGGCACGCTGGAGACGTGTAGCAGGGAAGAAGGTAAGAGAGCAAGGGCTGCAAAGTTGCAGCAAAGTACAGGGGGGATGGGTTCTGTAAGGGAGGAACAAAAGAGATATGGATAGGTGCTATGTGAGGTGGGTGCTCAGAGGAGTTGGGTGCTGTGAGGGGATGGATCCTGAGAGGGAATGGCTGCTGACAAGAACTTGGTGCTATGTAGGGATGGATGTTAAGATGGGGGGCTGCTGTGTGGGGATGATGTTTATATATGTGTGTATACATGTGTATACATTTATATGTGTACATATATATCCATAGAGTATGTCACAGGAAAGTGGAGCGTGCACGCCCTGGAGATCTGCTGCAATCAGAGGAGCTTCGCACAGACCGAAGCCCCACCAGGAGTGATTTGGTCCGGGTAAGGCCCAGTGCAAAACATTTTTTACCTCTCCCAGGGGGGGCAAACATTTTTTTCTGCACCAGTGCCTTCCATTCCCTAGCTCAGCCACTGCAAGGCAGTTGTACTGAAAGTAGGGGTGTAGATCCGTGCCTTATTTTAACATACAAGCCAAGTGCCCCCTCTTGCACAGACAACGGGTTGTGCTAAACTCAGTAAAATGTTTTCCATAGCAATTTGGCCAAAAAAGAAGAAATTGCATAAGCTAAAATTATTTTCTTTAATATAACCACACATTTCACTGTGTAATTACAGAATGTTGTAGTGTTTTGTTATAGTGATATATTGTTTTAATAACATTATATTCTCTGTGCTTGTCATAAAGCTGTTTTACTCTGTTTGTACATGGCATGATCTTTGCTCAGTTACATTTCTTTAACTATATTTGTTTTTCCATATTATTGTTTCCAGTGCAAGGGCTTTTAATAATAATTATAATAACTTTACTTATACAGCACTTTTCTCCCAGTGGTACTCAATTACAAAATATAGCAAACAATTAAACCATTTTACATCTGAGTTTATAAAGTGAATTATTAAGCACCTATAAAAAATGCTGGGGAAGGTGGTACATCATTGTTTTTCTAATGCCCTCTTAATAAAAATTGTTAAATGAAAATGTCACCTTTAATTAACAAAATAGACGGTGTATAGTACACTCTAGCTCATCTTCCATGCAGCTAATAAAAATATACTGTAAATTTGTTTAAACCTGCACAGCCAACACAGAGGATATATTGTAAATTCTTTTTTTTAAATGGTTGTTATTTCTTAAATGGTTACTGTTTTTATCAATTCCATGCTGCTACTAGCTTGAGGTGACCTTGTATGGACTTAAAGGGAGAGACGTGCCCTGCAAAATACAGTTACATCTTTACACACATGTACAATTTTTAAAATATGTTGCTTCAAACTGTTTTGATTTGTTTTCTCCTTTGTTGACAACCCAGCATAGATAGAATGGATTTTTTTCTCATTCACGTTGAAGTATAAAAACAACAGCCTAAATTCAGCAAACAGTAGTGAGTGGAAATTTTAGCGATTGAGATATACCAAATATTTGTAAATTCTGTAGCAGATATTTGTGAAGATCCCAAAAAGTGGGTCTATTTAGCTACAGACAATCCCTGCCTTTGGTCACAGGAATTCCCCACTAAATAGGCCATCTTGGTTGAAGGAATGGGGCTCTCGGTGACCGGCAGTCATATCAGTCCTTCTTAAAGAAATACACCATAGCCATACACCATGTATTCCATAAGCATGGTTTTTAATATGGACTCTCTTACTTCATTTCTAAAACAGCAACTGAACACAGACAGAAGATTTTCCTCCCCTAGTTACATCACAGTGGGCTGAACACATTCAAATCCCCTGCCCAGATTAGCATCACCCAATTATAGCTTGCCCACCTGGGGGGGGGGGGACCACTGGGCCGATTCCACATGGCCTCAGAGCGGCAGCATAGAACAAAAAGGCTTTAATTACCCTTACATCCTGGACAAGCATGGGAATTACATGTCCTATATACAAAATGGCTACAGGATCCAAAAGCCCACTGGTCAGGAAAACAAAATTCTTTTAAAAAATGTACCTATTTTTGTGGGTTTATACACTACTCCTCCCTCCAGCTCTTTTGATCCTCCTATGTAGCTTACTACCCCCCTTTTTCGTATTTTATTTCTCTCTCTCTCGCTATGCAGTCAGCAAAAACAAGACATGGAGCTGACTGTAGGTTTGCTCAGATCATGAGCATCATTTTGCAAAGCTCAGAATTAAACAAATCAAAAATAGGGGGAATCATCAGATCAAGGAGATATGAAATAAATAATACCTCCTGTAAATATACAATGAAGGTAAAGAATACATTTAAGGGATGAGACAAGTAAATAGAAGAACTTTGGACAGAAGTTTGTGACATTGTCAAGTAAACAGCAATAAATAATATCCCCAAAAGAAAGAAAACCAAGAAGGCAAAGTGCCTGACCGATGAGAATTTGAAAGCTGCCCGAGAAAGAAGGAAAGTAAAAGTGGAGATAGGGAAAGCTTTGTCCAAATGAATGGTGAATCCCAGAGGATAGCAAGAAGAGACAAGGAGACTTTGTATAATGTGCGATGTAAAAAAATAGAAGATAACAGAATCGGAAAGTCAAGAGATCTCCTCAAACAAAATGTGTATATCAAGTTATGTACTTAACAAAATCAAGATTCTCTTTTCGGGTGGATAATATTCTCAATGACAACATTAATGAGGTTATGAAGCTTATTAGACCTATATTAACTGATTGGAGCCACCTAAACCTATCTTGGTCAGCCCGAATAGCATCAATTAATATGAACATACTCCTCAAAATCACATACTGTATGAGATCCTTACCCGATATCTTGGCTAATAATTATCTCAAGTGCGTACAGGATCAATTAGATAAATTTATGTATGCAGGGAAAAAACCTAGAATCCGGAAAAGCATAACCTACAGTAAATTGTCTAATGGTGGCTTAAATGCACCAAGTTTAAAAGAAATCCATCTTAAGATAATTATTGCCCAACTCATTGGGTGGCATATTACTAAAGATAAGCCAAGATGGCTATCGCTGGAAGAAGCGTTAGTTAAGGACCATCCCATTCAAATTTTGATCTGGTTACCCGCATATGATAAAGCTCTATATAGCGATCTCCCAAAAAACTTAATCAATATCATTAAAATCTGGTATAAATATAGTAGAAAGATGCAGTTAACAAATTTACCCTCAATCGTAGCTCCTCTGGAATATCTGAGTTTGAGGGCGCAATGTCCCTCAATAAAGATGCTATCTGATAAGGGGTTAAGATGTATCTCCTACCTATATAATAAAGGTAATCTTCTTACCATTCAGGAGCTGCAGCAGAAATTGGAGTTAAATAATAAATTCAACTGGTTAAACTACGAAGGTCTCAAATTAAATCTAATGGGGAGAGGATATAAACTCTCAGGGATGAATAGCCCTACTAAAATAGAGGAAATAATTCTAAAAGGAGATTTTTCACATTTAATCTCTAAGTGCAGTAGACCTATTGATGACTTTGTCCCCTTTATTAAAAGCCCAGGGGTTAAAGGATGGGAAATGGATCTTGGAATCTGCCTAGATGAGACAAGTTGGAAGTATAGTCTAAAAACCACAAAAAAGTCCTTGGTTAATATATTATATACAGAGCTATTCTTCAAAATCATTCATAGATGGCACTTAACTCCAGTTAAATTGAGGAAAATCAACCCTGAGGAGTCAGATTGTTGTTGGAAATTATGTGGCTCACGAGGGACATATTACCACATTTGGTGGGAATGCAATAAAATGCAGAACTGGTGGTTAGACATCTTCCAACTAATATGCAAATTGCTTAACAAACAAATTGTATGGTCTCCCAAGTTGCCATTCTCCACCTAAACTTAGAGAAATTCTCGTCCACTGAGAGGTATCTGATTTGTCATATTCTATTAGTAGCCAAATACCTTATTGTCAAATATTGGAAGCTACCTATAATCCCTGCCTTTAGCGAATTATGCAATCTTATCTCTACAAATAGAGAGCTAATGAATAACAGTAACCCTTTTCCGCTAGAGCGCAAGGTCTGCCATTTTAGTTGGCCGAAATGGGACAGCTACATGGAATCCCTATAACCATAGCAAATTCACTCTTCTATTCTGTATGGCCCTCCTTATTTATGACATGGTAAATAAGTTCCATCAGTCTGATTACGAAATGTATCTAGATTTGTTTCCACATTGCTGTCGGGCTTAGGTTTGATTGTACTCTATGTACTAATCCAGATACCAATGTATTTATTGTACTTTGTAAGTTTTTTTTTGTCTGTCTTCTGTTCGTTATCGCTTTTGTTTCAAATTTAAAAAATCAAATAAATTTTCAAAAAAAAAAAAAAAAGTTATGTACTTAACAAAATCAAATCTGACAAAGAAGAAGTGGCAGTATATACAGGAAATATCTTAAATGCATTGATAACCTCAATAGTTTGTCCAAAGAGCTGGAGTCAGATATCCTGTAGAGTGAAGTGAGATGACCCTAAGATGATGCTGTGAAAGTGTTGCTTGCAATATGCCAACTAATTTGGAATTCAGTCTACAGCCAAATCCCCAAAAGGCAGCTCCAATTATTGAATCACAGCATTCATTTCACATGCCAGCAAGGAAATGCTTGACCCTCCAAGCTTGGCTCCAACAATATGTAGACCGAGAACTATCGGATGTACAAGCCGGGTTCCGCAGGAAGAGGCACAAGAGATCAAACTGCCAATGTCCGATGGATAATACAGAAAGTAAGAGAGTTCCAGAAAAGCATAGGCTATTCTAAAGTTTTTGCCTGTGTGGATCACAACAAAATGTGGCAAATTCTTAGAGATGGGAGTACCACATAATTTCATCCACCTCCTGAGAAATCTGTATGTAGACCAAGAAGCCATAGTCGGGACCAAACATGGAACAACCAAATGGTTTAGGACCAGTTAAAGAATGCAACAAGGTTTTATATTGTCACCTTATTTATTCAACTTATATGCAGTCTGCATCACGTGTAAGCCTGGGCTGGACCAAAGCAGGAATCAATATGCTGAGAAAAATATCAACCACCTCAGATATGTGGATGATACTACTCTGATAGTTGAAAGTAAGGAGAAACTAAAGGGCATATGAATGAGGGTGAAAGAAGAGAGTACAAAACTTGGCCTGCTGCTTAACATTAAAAAGAGAAAGATCATGGAAAACAGCAATATCATCTCCTGGCAATTAGATGGGGAGGAAGTGGAGGAAGTGGCATATTTTATTTTCCTGGACTCCAAGATCTCTGTAGATGGTGACTGCAATCATGAAAGTAAAAAATGTTTGCTTCTGTGAAGGAAAGCTATGGCAAGTCTGGACAAGATATTAAGAAGATATTACACTATCAACAAATATCCACTTAGAAATATGGTATTGCCAGTAGTAACATACCAATGTAAGAGCTGGATCATAAAGAAGGCTGAGTGCCATAGAATTGATGCCTTTGAATTGTGGTGCTGGAGAAAACTGCTTTGAGTTCCTTAGACTACAAGAAGATCCAATCAATCAATACTACAGAAAATCATGCCTAACTGTTGTCTGGAAAGTTTGATTTTGATCATGTGGCTAGAGTTAAAATATTTTGGCCATTTCATAAGAAGCAGAGGAGGAGATGGATAGTTTAAGCATTGAAAATGAGCTTGAGGGAGCTCAGAAGGGAAGTAGCTGATGTGTGTCTGGCATGCTGTGGTCCATAGGGTCACAGAGAGTTAGACACAACTGAACAACAGTAATAAATACATATAAACTCATGTTGTTTTTATATAAGTGGTTATATGTATGTTATGGATAGTTTAACTTGTAAAGGCATGTATATTTTGGGTCAAGAGACTAGAGGAAATACATTTCTGCCTTGCATTGTTAATAACAAACTGTAAAGCCAATTAAGAGCCCTATTCTATTTGAGCAATGCAGTTACCATTGCTCAATAAAATCTGCTGCGGGAGCTTTTTTCCTGTACCGTACACACTTATTCAAAACTCCACACCAGTAATATTACTGAGCACTGCCACATCTCGTAAACCCAAGCCTTGCAGTACAAGACTCAGGTTTTGCTGGAAAGGCTGTGCTCAGTAAATTAATGAGATTAATGAGCCAACACAAACTTAAAAGATGAGAATCCCTGGGGATTCCCTCCATTCATACACGCAGTTCCTCGCTCACTCCCCAATCATGCCCTTGCCACTTAAACCCCATCCTCCTTTGCAACCCCATGGGGGTCTATTGAGACCCACATGGCAACTAAAATGTTAACCCCGTGTAACAGGAGTTCGAATAGTTAAACCTTGATGAGGGGGTTACAATCGGACCCTGGCAGCATTTAAATAATTAACCCTCCCCAAGGAGGTCTAACACGAATCTCTGCCATGCAAACCATTAAAGCAACCACAGCATCTAAAGAATTAACCACTGCCCCGGGGTGCCATAAGTACCCCCTGCGGCAGCTAATCAATTAACCCCATACCATGGGGGTCTAGAGAGACCACCCTGATAAACTAATTTGATCCCCTACCAACCATGGAGGTCTATCTAGACCCCCATGGTGTACTGTGTTAACCCCTACCTACCATGAGGGTCTATACAGACTCCCACGGTTAACTAAATTAACCACTAAGATACCATGGAGATCTAAATTATACTAAATGGTAAACTACATTAACACATGATATGCCACTACACTACTCTATTAAAATTAGCCCCACCAAATAAACTAATAAAGAAAAAAAAATCTTAATTGCAAAAACTAAAAAAAACATAAATTACAAAAAACATGAAAAAAGCAATATTAGCAGAAATAAAAAAATAATTACAGTTTAAAAAAAACAACTTACAAGTTAGAAATAAAAAATGACAATTAAAATAACAAAATTATAATAAAATAAAAAAATACAAACTGTAAAATAAAATAAATATTAATACTTACCTAGGCCTCATGATCATCCAGCGATGATCATCAAAGCCCCGTTCCTCAATCTTCTGCTCTGGACAACGTGGGCTATCCAACTGAAGATGTTCTGGTCATTTTCAGTCTTGCTTCAAGCCCATCTCATCTGGGCCAGGAAAGGGCCTACCATAAAATCCTGGCGCTCAAAAAAAAAAAAACGAAACTAATGGAGCTCCTCCTAGGAGAAGCTACCCCATCTCAAAACACGGTTGCCGCAATTCTGTGGCTTAAATAGGGTTTTTGAGTGTTCTTATTGGCTGAAATAGATTTAGAGATCTAAGACATATTGTATAGACTTAACTAAATTTTTGCCCATGCTAGTTTTCCCTGGAAATCCCTTTCTGACCCCCTTGAATGGAGTCTCAAGAGTCAGATGGCCTTTATTTGCTGAAATCCAATATTAGAGGAATCCTTCCTCAACTTCTCTGGTTCTTACCCCCTGTTCCGTGAAATGTTGTAGTTATTAGCAATTGCGGTAGCTCAGTCACTAATTTTGTGCATGCTCACAGCAAGACAAGCATAGGGAGGTATGCAGATATTGTTAAACCTTGACAATGGATCAAAGGGGTATCCGTTACAACACCTTTCTTAAACTCTGCAGTTTCCCACAAAATCGCTTAACTGGCTAACAAGACAAGTTGCTGACCTACTTCCCACCTAAGCTAGACGACTCTCATAACAAAACAGCAGGATCATATGCTACAGCAGCAGTGCCATTTTGTAATTACATTGTAACCTCATGGAATGAATAAGCTAGCTTGCCCGAGACTGGGGATGGGCACAGGGGTCTTCTAACTGGAAGGTCCAGGTGCTCTTTTCCTATTACCCTCCTATAATAAAACAACAAACTTTATTACATCAATAACAATGAAGAACACATATTTAACCATAGCCTCACCAGTTGCTCTTAGTGTAGCCATTACAACAGCCATTTGTCCAGTAGCCCTACATGAGTCCATGACATTCTACTTGATACAATGCTGGGATAAATCAAGAAATATCAAGTTATATATCAAGCACTACGTTTGGCCAGCCATGACAAATAGACAGTTTGGTGCTACCCAGAAGGTTATTGTACTACAAATGCAGTGTTACTTATTTAGACCAATGAGCTGTATGCCACTTTTCTAACTTCTGCTGCAAAAATGCATTTTAATTAAGGACCACTGTGGTCATTTCTCTCTATATGTTTTTTTGAATATCTAAACATAAAAATGGGCATAAATGTTTATAAATTAATAAATAAAATATATATAACCTTTATATTTAAAATGTTGTTAGTTATGTTTTTTTTGCTGCAGAGTTCCATTCTGATTCTGTTGGCTAGTTTCTCATGAGGTCCTGTTTAAACAGTGGCATCTTTAGATGCCATGTTCCCATTGTGCATAAAAAACATCCTTTGCATTTAAAATATCTCCCACTCAATGAATTGATCAGCAGAAACTAAAATGGTAGATTGAACAGCAGCATAATTATAAATAAAAATAAATTAACTGTTCTATTAATTTTTTTGAACTCTTAAAAATATATTGCTTTTTTCATGTGCAGTTCTTCAAAAGAGTATATTTTACATACAGGAATGAAATGGCACTTTAATTTGTATTATGTTTCCAATGGTGTAACAGTGATCATTTTATTGCTTCTTATAAGATTTAGATGGAATCACAACTTAGTGAATCAGGCATTCATTTGATAAGTATTTGGTAGAACATACTGACATTAGACTGTATCTTCTATTCATGTATTACTACCAAATACATTTATGTACTAGGAAAAAAATATATGAAGAAATAATTTAACTGTAGAAGGTTAAATAAAACATGCAAGCCTTTATTTGCTGTGACATTAATCTGAATAGATTGTAGGATGTCTTAAGGCATGCTTTTATATAGTATATATAAATTAAATATATAAATGAAGACTGGTATGATTATCACACATATATATATATATATGTCTTCATTTATATATCTTATGTTATTAATGTATTAATTTCTCATTTTGCACAGGAAGTAAAACAATGAGAATATCTGAAAAGGAAGCAACAGAGGATGTTGTTTAGGTGTAAATAACACTCGATGTGGATTAAGCTCCCCTTTTACATTCATTAGTGTCATATATTTGAAAAGCAAAAAGCAGAGGTCATTCACTGGAGGTTACTTCACATGCAAAATACCCTGTGGTTGCTGTCATTTTGAGCTACTTAGTGTACGCCCTCAGTCATCTATTAGCAGGGCTTCGGGTCATAACCTTTTGTGGCATTTGGAATTCCAAAACCTCTTATTAGAGCAATATTTACATATCCTTCAGTAAAAAAAATGTTCCTTTATAGAAATGCATGATGTGTTGTAAATTTGCCTGGCCTTTTGTCTGTAATGCATAATTATAAATTCTATGTTTGTCCGTTGAAAATGGAGAGCGTTGAAATATTTGTTTGTCCTGACAAATATGAAAGTAGTTAACCCATTGGATGACACGACACCCGGCAGTACAGGCATGTAATCTGAGTTCACATGGATGGTTACGGAAGTTTTTAGTTGATAATTTATAGGTGCCAGTTACAAGGTCTACCTTTTAGCACCTTGAACTTTTTTATATATTTTTTTCTTTATCAGGGGAAAAATTCATGTCTATGCCAGGCTTGATTTAATAGCCTCAACAGGGTTCTAAATGGTGGAAATTTACTGGAAGTTGTAGGAACGTTATTGAATTATTGCATCAGCACATTCAAGGAAGGTATCACCAATCATGCACTTTCTGATCTCCAATAACACGTGAACATCAGTCACTTGCATTGCAGAATCAATAATGGTGTTTTTTTTCCGCAGAATTTGGAAATTAAGTCACATTACAGTATCCCACAAGCATGAACCACATTATAAGGGACATGATGGATTGATTTGTTGATTTATTTTTGTTTCTTTCCTTCAGGGGGTGATGATAAGGCAATATTAAGTTGGTTCCTCAGTGGTATACGTGTCAATCCAACACTTACACAAGTTTTATGTTCAAATAAACAAATGCCCAACTTGGAAGTATATTAAAAGGATACAAAAAAAGCAAAAGGCTGGAATCAACAAATCACCAATTAAAATGTAATATTTTATGATACAGACAAATAGATCAAAGTTGTTGTGTGATAGGTGTGTGAAAGATGGCTACTAAATGCAAGTGGAAATTGCAAAATCCCCTGAAGAGAGGACTTGAGTTACATTACATAGAGTATGATACCAAGATGTGCAGCAAGAGTGATTATAGATTGAACTTTGGAAATATTTGTAAAAATGTAAAAAGGTAAACAACTGAATAATTAAAAAAATAAAAAGTCAAATATATTTCTCCCAATGTATATGCATCTGAATAATTAAAACATAAAATTATTTTTTTTATATACATCACAAATTGAGGATAATACTGCTTTGTTGTTGTTTAGTTGTTCAGTCACGTCTGACTCTCCGTGACTCTATGGACCACAGCACACCAGGTGTATCTCTCAGTCACTGCTTTACTAGACAATGTATGCCCTGAAATTCACATCACATCTTATTAACACGAAGTAGCTGTACATCAAGTATCAGAGGGCTTATTGCAATATGGCAGTAATATTAGCTGCATTAGATTACCAAATGGATATCTATATTTATATTGTGTCTTAATTGATCAAATATTTTGTACATGATTATTAAAGCACAATAAAAATTGTATAATATGCTGCAAGACTAGATTATTAAACTGTATAAAATAAGATAAAAGAATGTGTGATTTCCCTTAAGTAATCAAATTACAATTTACAGTATTTCCCAGAAGACCTATTGGGAAAATAAGCCCTTGCATGATTTTTCAAACATAAGCCCCAGTTAAGATCGTCAGCCAAATGGACGCATTTAGTATTAATATGCGTTGCATGGGTGGAGCAACTGCCAGGAAGCCCAGTACCATCTAACTACAACATTTTTAATATTAGCTCCTTTTTGTTTTGTTTTTTTCTTCCTTAGGTAGGCCCCCCGCCATCCCCCCATCCTGGCCCATGCCCCCTTATGGATAAGCACAACCAGAGACACAATGATTGTGCCTGGCATGCTGAGGTCCATGGGATCACAGAGAGTCAGACACTGTCAAAAATACTGATAGTAATGTATGATGTAGCCAACTAAAATAAGTGTGTACATACAGAAACATATATTTGAATGGCAGATAAGAAGCAAAAAGGCCCATCTTGTCTGCCCGTTTTTTACCCAAAAGTTTAGTTATGCATCAGGATAGACTTATGCTTATCCGAGGCAAGCTTAACTTTCCTAGCTGCGTTTGACTCTATCACTTCCACTGGAAGGCACATTACCCCTACATCTTCAACCTTCCAACTTCAAATCAAATGACCTCTTGTTCTTGCATTTCGTTTTCTGGAAGACATTTTCCACTTGAAATCTGTTAACATGTAACTTTATTGTAAATGTCAATATTCAGTAAGGAATAACTCCACAATAGGTGCCACATACATTTCAAAAGTAAATAGTTTGTGTTCAAAAGTTCTTACACAATATTACAGGACCACTGTAGTCATAATTTTACAATATCTTCCATATCTACCATTATCCCTTATGATTATGACTCATTTACTTTACCATTTACATTGTTTTATATATTACATTCATTGAGATAAAAAGCAAATATTACAAATGTGGCATATTTCAAAATTGTAGTAAGGAACAACTATTTTATCAACTGGATGATATTTAAAAATAGCATTTCCTTACAGTAATACCTACATTGCAATTCATATTTTTGCCAGCCTTATGATAATAGCCTCTGACGCCATTTCATAACTTTGTGTTTGAGTCTAATAATTGCTGATTGGAAGTTTGCACATGCTCAGTATTATTGAAACAAGTGGGTGAATGCAAAGTCATTCATGTGTCCTGGGGATACAGTATGTTAAGTAATAGGGATCAAGTAGATGAAAGTAATTAGACTCTCAAATATAATAACTAGAGCTAGAGGGGGGATCGGAAAGGCAGATTGACAGCTCTCTAATTTTAAATGTTATATTGAATCCTAGAGCATTATACATTTGTTCTCTTTTTTATGATCATTAGTCTCTAAAGACATATATTCTTTTCTTGTTTATATTATGTTGGAACAATTTCTCGAATTAGCCTAATTAATCCCTGTGGTCTACATGTGCTCATTCTCCTCAGATAAATTTAGACAGAAAAATGCAGTCAGGCCCCTAGGAAATAATTAGAAATTATTGGCAATAATCACCCAGAATGATAAAAACCCATGCTTGATGGGTGAATCAGAAAGGCTGACTGACAGGTACAAAGTACAAACGTTAATGTAAGCTTACTGTAAGAAATGCAATTTATACAACATTGAATTGATAAAATACTCATTATGACCTACTTAAATAAAAAAATATATTTGGTACGCAATAAACCCGCAATACAGGGTCACTTCAACCTCCTTGCTTTCCTTTGGATTATTAACAGGAACATTAGTCTAGTAGAGCACTGTGCAGTTTGATTACGTGAGTACATATAACTGCATATTTAGATTGAGCTTGATAGTGGCATCATAATACAGTGGACCCTCGGTACTTGAAACTGATTGATTTCAGTCTTGATGAGAAAAAAAACCTTTTGGCACTCAAACACTTCCTTGGTACTCACATCATTTGCTAAAACCAATTTACATTACTCTAGTGATGTCGCGAACATCAAATTTTCGGTTCGGGAACATCGGACGCGAACTTCAATCAAATGTTCGCGAACAGGCGAACCAGGCGAACCGCCATAGACTTCAATGGGCAGGCGAATTTCAAAACCCACAGGGACTCTTTCTGGCCACAATAGTGATGGGAAAGTTGTTTCAAGGGGACTAACACCTGGACTGTGGCATGCCGGAGGGGGATCCATGGCAAAACTCCCACAGAAAATTACATAGTTGATGCAGAGTCTGGTTTTAAGCCATAAAGGGCATAAATCACCAAACATTCCTAAATTGTTTGGAATAACATGCTTTAAAACATCAGGTATGATATTGTATCGATCAGGTAGTGTAAGGGTTACACCCGCTTCACAGTAACAGACCAATCTCCCCGTTTAATGCACCGCAAAAACCGCAAACAGTCCCTTTGCACAACCGCAAACTCCCCATTTGCACAAGGTTGGATACCAAGCTAGCCATGTCCCGTTCCTTGTCCTCACTGATGTCATTGAAGGTCTCTTCCTCCACCCAGCCACCAAGGGTCCCCGAAAGGTAACAACAAGCCCCCTGGGACGTCTGCGGTCTTTGGTCTTCCACCTCCTCAAAGCCACCTTCCTCCTCTGACTCCTCTTCTTCAGACTCCTCTCTCTGCATTGCCTCTGTCTGCGTTGTTATAAGGTGTGTACTGTTAAGTAGTACTATTCCTATCGGTTTAATCCCTGTTACGTCCACTATTAGGGGACGTGTATATGGCATTGATTTTTGGAACAGGGAGATGGAAAAAGATGCTTGGTCGGACCTCCTACTTCAAATTTGGGGCACTGCGCGTGCAATCTAAGTTGCCACCAGATATGAGTGTCATTGTGCACTGGCAAAAGTTGGCAGAGTAGATGCAATAGGCTTCACACACACGCCTGTAGGCAGGCAATTGCTATTCAATCTAATACAGTCAAAAAAGTGTTGTTTTATGTCACTGTACACTACGGTTGCACCAGATATGACGTATCACTGTGCACTGGCAAAAGTTGGCAGAGTAGATGCAATAGGCTTCACACACACGCCTGTAGGCAGGCAATTGCTATTCAATCTATTACAGTCAAAAAAATGTTGTTTTATTTCACTGAGCACAATATAAGCTGTGAGCCTGACACAGGCAGGCAACTGAAATTAGATTAATTGTAGTGGAAGCTAAATACACAGCCTGGCTATCTCTTTCCCTATTAAATCTCCAGCAGCTACATTATCTGTCCTCTCACAACGAATGCAGCTTCAGAATGATTCTAAAATGTATGCTGTCCTTCAGATGGAAGGCCCTGGAAGGGAGTGTATGCTGCTGATTGGCTGGAATGTGTCTGCTGACTGTGAGGTGCAGGGTCAAAGTTTCCTCAATGATAAAGAATAGGAGGCGAACCCAAAAGCGCATGTGTTCGCCGTCCGATGCAAACGCGAACATGCCAAAATCGCTGCGAATAGTCCGAGGGCGAACTGTTCGTGGCATCTCTACATTACTCCTTATGGGAGTTTGGTACTTGTCGTTTTCGACCCTCAGTGTGCCTTCTGGACCCAATTAATGACGAGTGCCAAGGGTTCACTGTATAGTGTAAAGAGTAAAGACAAGATTTGCATAATTGTATGCATTTATATACAACTCATTCCATGTATATCCACATAATCATATTGCACAGTACCCCACTAGCCTCATTTCAACAGTACAACTTGGAAGAGCTGACAGAAAAGGAAACTAGTTATTAAAAAATGGAGTCAAGAGCAGAAAATGTGGAGTATGGTAAAGCAGAGTTGGAGATGGAAGCAGATGGAAGAAGATGGAAGAATGAAGAAAGGTAGGATAATGATGAGAGCAAGTGAGTTACCCAAGGAAAGCACAAATCATGTTATTGTTAGATGAAGACCAACTTTAAAATAATGTGATTAATACTGATATTGCTAATAATGACTTGCTTTGGGGGCTTATGCAAACTCCTTAAAGTTATATGCAAGTGAGGTGGGTTATGAATGCATCCTGTAGAATGCATCATATCCCACCTAGCACAAAATGTTTGAATTCAAAAAAGGCAAATATTTTTTTCCCAAAAAAAAATGTGCTGGGGGTGATGTAGACACTCCAAGCAATGGCATTGCGGATATCAGGTACTGGATTAAAAAAAATTAGCCAATATAAAAGCTGCTGATTGGCTAAAGGAAAGGGAAGTGTCTGAAATCATGTGACTTCCCACAGTAGGGAAGACTTCAAGTGCTAACTGAGCATGTCTCCACAATCACCAGGCCAAAACGATACAATGTATTACCTGTGCTAATATTCCCTGGGAATTTCAGGGGGTGTCAACATCGAGAAAAAACTTTTCGCAAATGCAAGAAATTCAGCAAACTTCAGGCTAACGGTTTACCTGTTTACTTTGGATTTTTTTCATGCAAACTCGTTTTTTTAGACACTATAAATTCTCCTCTATCAGATGCATTAATAACCCAGCTTACTTGCATATGCCTTTAAACCCACATATAAGATCTTTGCAATAATATATCCTAATACAATTACTGAATAATTGCTATTTGGAATGGACATATTTATCATCATAAACGAATGAGTCATATTCACTCAATTAGAATTGTTTAGCCATTCTTGAAGCACATATCAATTACTTTATTCGTACATAACCACACACAATGCTCCACTCATTAGGATTGATTTAATGTTTGTTAAGCATTTCTTTTTGGCTCAATGAACTGGATATGTTTTCTTGCAAAGAATCTTTTTTTCAAAATACAGTGTACTAAAACAGAATGTACATTTACTTTTCTACATAGCTCACATTTTCAGTTGTCATGTTTGTTGTGCAGAAATATTGAAGAATCATAATTTGTATTATCTACCCAAAGATCAATGTAGATTTCTGAAAATTTTCAAATACACAAGAATTACATTGAATGTTTTTTAGAGTAAATAAACTCATGAACTTTGGCAAAATAGAAGCTGTATCAGTGATCACATAATTTGAAGACAATGGCATCTATTCAACTGAAAGGCTGCAGTTTACTTCATACCGGCCATAACAGTTACAGAGCGATTCAATTGAACAAGCCTACAGCCTCATGGCCGAAAGCAGAAACCGTAAACCATGCACCCATAAGTAGCATTTAAGGCCGTAACTACCGATTTAGAAACAGCCAATAGTAAATGATACCGTCATCGTGACATCAGTAAACGTCAATCAATTATCGTTTAGAAGTCCGATATGCGATCGGACTCGCAATCCGGCAATGTACAAAATAATAAAAATGAATGACGATACTGTTGTAGTCCATGTGGGTGGCCTAAAATGTCTTAACTCCTTGATTCCCGAGATTTATATAACACGGAAATGAAACGTTAACAAAATATTTTTTTTATTTCAGATTTGTGAGCTTGTTGTACAATTGATTCTGATGTCTTTCATTGATTTCCCTGTCTTTTAAAGTGCAGTATTGATTCTTTATTTGCATTTATAGTGCTACGATCAGGTGTTTAAATCCCTTGGGAGTCCAATCTGGTACTCGTAGGATTTTCTTCTACATGTGCCATTTACGGGTGTGAAAACAATTGCGGGTTTTAGGAATCGTAGCATTTGAATAGCAACTTATGATTGTAACATTTGCGGGCTTGAAAGATCAAAAGCGTAGATGGGTTGGAGTTACGATTTTGACGACTGCAGGGATTTTCAGCTTGTAACCCGCAAATTGTTTGCAGGTAGCTAAAAGATGCCAATTGAATAACAAATTAGGTTATGGGCTACATTACAGGCTGCAGTAACTAACAATTGCTTAATTGAATAGGGGCCAATGAGTGCAGACTTTGAGCCCTATTCAATCTGAGACAGGTATATTACTGACAAAAGAAATTTCGGCTGTGGGAGCTGTGGGGCTGTCGTAATTACTGAGCACACCCACAACTCATAAACCCAAGCCTTGTAAGTAATGTTACAAGGCTTAGGATTACTAGTAATCCTTTGCTCAGTAATATTAGGTTCCTACAAACCCACTGCCTTCCCCACTCACTGCAGATCACCCTCTTCCCCTTTCAAACCTGAACCCTGTTTCTGGATCCCTGTTCACCCATCCACATAACCTTCGGGATCCATTGAAACTCCCATTGCACCTAAATGTTAACCCCACCACAGGGGTCCCTAAAAGACCCCCATGGCACACAGAGTTAACCCTAATGCATCTATTAACCCCCTGCCTTAATGGACCTCTGTGGCATCTAAAGATTAACCCCTGCCACGTAGGTCCTTAAAGTACCCTTGCGGCACATTTTAAATTAATTCCTGCTGCAGAGGTCTTTAAAGGATTCACACAGCATCTAATAAATTAACCCCATACTATGGGGGTTCTTAAAGGACCTCCATGGTTTCCCTATTAACTCCTTAGATAACACAGGGTCTATACAGACCCCATGGTATCCCTATTAACTGCCTAACTACCATAGAGATCCTTAAATGACCTGCATGGTACCTAAATTAACCCCTAACAACCTTGGGCATCTATATAGACCCCAATGGTAGCCTAATATTAACCCATAGCACAAAGTACACTAAGCAATATACTACACCTACTAAAATAAATACATTACTGAAAATTGAAAAAAAGAAACAATAAAAATCCATAAAACAAAAAAACTAATATTACCAAAAATATAAAATATATTAAAAATAAAAAAGAATTACATTAAAGTAAAAAAAGGATTAAACCTGTAAAATAAAATTTAGATAAATAATACTTACCTACCCCAAATGATCATCAATGCCCTGGTCCTCACACTTCTGCCCTGGATTAGACACGCTATCTGAGTTGATAGAAGGAGTTTTGGTTCTCTTCTTTGATGATTAAAGCCCATATCCCTCATATTCTGGGACAAGAAAGGGTCCTACAATAAAAAAAACCTGCTAAAGGATAACCCCTGCCGTGGATTGGGGGGTGTTGTCTTTTTCATTAAGTGTAATGCTTAGTGTATTTAGGGGATACCAGGGGGTCCTTTAAGGACCTACATGTCAGGTGTTAATTTAATAGGTACCCTGCAACATCAGGGTTAACTATTTGTGCCACAGGGGTCCTTTAGGGGCCCTCATGGTGGGGTTAACATTTAGGTGCTACAGGGGTCCTTTAAGGACCCCAGTGGCACAGAGTTCATATTGTAGATGCCATGGGGATCTCAATGAGCCCCCATGGTTATGTAGATGGATAATAGGGGGTGATTGAGGGTTTGAGCAGGGAAGGGGTGATAGGTGGTGAGCAGGGAGGGGGAAAATAGCTGCAAGGGTGTTTTTATGCCTTTGAGGGTACTCTATAGTACTCACAAAATTTTGGCCCAAAATCAGTAAAATTACAAGTTACGAGTAATAAGTAATTTTGAGTATTTTTTAATTGAATAGCTTTTTAGAGCAAAAGCAGCTCATAATATTACTGATGTGTGAAAATCAAAGCGTAAGCAGGTGTAATATTGAGAGTAGGGGTTACTCTCTGGTATTTCAAGTAGCACACTTGCAATCATGTTGAGAGCAGGAATAGAATAGCTAGTGAAAGTTAATTAACACGTTTTGCCTGCGTAACTTTACAAAATGGGGAATTAGGTAAGGTCCCTTGTTCCTAGGAATCCTCCTGGGCATATATTAAAGGGCCAATATAATGGTTCAGCTTTTATAACTAAGCAGCAGAGAACAGAACAAATTATTGTGATTTAAAAAATGTAATGTGTTGTGAGAAAATGGACATTGAAATTAGCTGTTTTTCCAACGATTTAAGCTCCATCCATTATTTGCAGACTGTCGCACAGCCTGTAGATGACTTGCTGCAGATGCCTATTTATTGTGCAGTTTTACTTACACACTCCAGGGTATATATGCTGCACTTTATTGTAAAGGCTAAAATATAGGAGCTCCAGCCTTAAGAAATAGGAAAAACAATGTCAGTGTACATTTTGTCATACCAGGGCCTTTACATTTCTGGAGAGTTTTGGTACATTGTATGTGCAAGTAGTCTGCTTCTGAGCCAGTGAGGAGGAAGGCATGTGGTGACAATTCCAGTCTTATCCTATTAACAAAGAGAAGAGGAGTGGGGAAAGATAGCGCACCAATTCCTAGTGCAAAATAAACGATATATTGTGATCCCAAACCCTTGTTCTCAGAGATCAGTAGGTAAAGCTCTCACCATTTCTAACCTCAGTCTATGAGGTATATTATAGACTTCCCAACACTTGTTGGCTTGTAGGTTGGTACTTCTTTCCTCCGTGAACGTCTTATCTCTTCCAACATCTCATCTTTTTCAATGATCAAAAATACCTCAATGATATGAAATTCAAATGCAGAGTGTAAAGCTTTATCAGTGCTTCTCTATATAGAGAGAAGCTCTGAGCTTTACACTCTGCATTTTGAATTTCATATCATTGAGGTATTTTTGATAATTGAAAAAGCCACAGGATAAAAGTGATGAAACGCGTCTGTTCAGTATTTTTCATATCTATTTATTTATTTTTTTAATAATATTATAGTCACTGTATAACTTGCCATTTTTATTCTTATTTTTCGCTATTCAACATTTTTTATTATATTTAATTTTTTTTACAATTATTGAATAAATTGAATATTTATATCGAAACCATGTTTTATATAGTATTTTGATTAAAGACACCTGTTACTCCAAAGGGGATATATTAAACCCAGCCAAAATATTTATATTCGGGCACCACTATGTATTGATAGTGTTGTAACGTTCTCCACGCTCTGAAAAGTACACAGATACATTACCCTATAACCATCACATTGGACTTGAGAATACACCAACTTAATTCAGAGACAAATGAGAGCAATCTAAAGATCAGATTGATAACTAATCCCCTAAGAACTAGATCACCTGAGGAGCGCTACAGAGTATTACAGGGTCATACAACCTGTACTTTTTTTACTTTTTTATCCTATTAACAAACAAAGGCTCTGGACTCCCTGTTCCATCCATCCCCAAACCTCCCACCACTGATAACTGCAAACAACCCCCCATCATCCAGCTCTCAGGTTGCAATGTAACAAACACAAACTGGATTCCTGTACTCATAAACTGAGTCTTCAAAAATTCAGATTTTACCCAAAAAGGTTTTATAGCAATGTACTGCACTGCTGCTAATATTGTTAGTTTTGGACATACTTGACAAACTAGTATCCTTTTCTTCATCTTTTTTTTTTTTTTATTGAACTGCAGTGTCTTTTAAATTCATATTCACCATGTGTTAGCATTAATGGAACATTGTAGATTAGTAAAAACTTCTCATGTTTACAAAATAGGTGGGAACCTACCAACATTAGCAGCTAAGTAAGTCATGAGTATAAAGGCCTTTTTCAGAGAAAAGTTTAATTTTAGCAGATTATGTTAGTGCATGGAAGATGCCATGATAGTCACAAGGAGTCAGTTACAGAGCAATGCAACTAATGCTTGCAAGCATACTTGTATCCGGAGATAAAATCTTATCTGAATCCACCGATGAATCAAGAAATCTTCTTCCTCCTACTAATTTTTATTATCTATTGAAAGCTGGAAGAACACTCTCAATCAATCTCTAAACTAGCATGACATGTGGAAGACACAAACATGGCATATTTGAAGCAGAACCAATATGTATTAAAAGAAAAAATATGCCCATTACTTACACAGCCGCTAATGTTTTTTACAAACTTAACAACCACCTTTTTTCCCAACCGAAAGTGGTCTTTTAAGAAATGCTATGCTTTATAGACCCTTAAAAATAAATATTCTTTTTCACCTAACTTTACAAGGTGAGTGAATATCCGGTTTAAGTTTACATATTAATATTTATCAATCATCATTAAGGTTTTTTTACAAGCAATAATGTGATCAGCAGTTCCATTTAAAAGGCATGTACGGTATATATTAATTTAGTTTTTTCATTTTCTTAGCTTCCAGGAATATTCTGTATGCTATGTTTGCAAACATAACACATATATAAAATATTCTGATTCACCTGTTGAAAATAAATCATACTTTTGTTCTAACTGCCTATATATGATAAATAATGTTTAAATCAATGTAAAATGAATGATCACATTGAAATATAAACTGAATTCCCAGGAATATTAATGATACTGGAAACATAATGATATTGTAATATATATTGATATATTTTTTATTGGACAAACATTTAATTTAGAGTAATAAGACTTCCAAGTCAAAATAGAATTGCAGCTTTAGAATGGTTGTTCTGTATTATGATTGTTTGCCCTATAAATATATATCAATATATACTGTAACACTCTTATTTTTGGACTGTATCACAGTACAAATATGGCAAGTCCAATCTTAATATGAAATTGAGGAGCCAGGCAGTTTTTTTTTTGTAGCCAGCAATACATTCTTTATGAGCCAGGTTATGGATTATATATACAAATATATATGCATAGCAGCTAAAGAAACTAGGAGACAGCGGTTACATTTTAGGAGCAGGAGGAGTTGTCAAGCTCTGATATAAACTATATATAATTCACTGATTCAAATTATTCAATAATAAAATAACCATATAAAAAATTGGGAGCTGGATTGGTGCATTCAAGTAAAAAATAGCATTACATTACTTATTAAGCAAAGCAAATATTTAAAAATGTTGAAACCAATTTTTACATGTTTGACATCTACAAATAGCGCATAGCATCTCTTTTGATGGTATGAAACTAAATGAGCAGATTACGGAAATCTGTGACATTGACCAACATGCTCATACACTGTTTCTGCACATCACATTATTTGACCTATTAGTTATAAGCAAACCTACATTTAATAATGTGGATGCCTAAGCATTCATTTTGCTCACTGAGCAAACTGGATCCCTAAGTGTCGCAGATATAATAAATCTATTCAGAGGAACTGATTTCTGGAGATGTTAAAAATTACTTCAGCAAATGATGCAGAGGCTGATGCAGCTAAATTTATAAATTGGGTTGAAAAGTTTGACATGCTGAATTAGATTATGCTATATAATGCATCACTAAGTAATTGATACATACATTATGTGCAAAGAGAGAACCCGGTTAACTCAACTGTAACTTTTTTGCATTATTGTCTAACTTAGCCTTTAGTTCATTGCCAATTGAACCAATGTATGAAAGAGCTTTCCTGGTTTATTAGCTGAATAAAAGCTCAACTTGTTATAGCTTGGTGATTTTAGGAAACACGAGAATGTGTAAGTACATTATGAGTCTCTTTAAATCACTTGGAAGAAAATATTTTTGAAGTTTTACTTTTATTCAAATTTGTTTCATGAGACGCAGTTGCTCATGCTTAAATGCATTACAATATTTGTAATATGTAAGTCCACAGATGTAAAAGCATTTCTCAAATGAAACTATATTGTTCATAGCTTAGCAACAGCCCATTTTGCAGACTAAACAAGTCCTGATATAATGCAGATATTATAATGTGAAGACATTTTAAACTAGAATGTCACATTGCTTCAGATAATCAGTATTTGTTTGCAAAATGATACAGCATATCCTTGATTATTGTACGAATGCCAGTCTTGATGGAATCCTGAATTTATCTTACAGCCTTGTATTACACTAATCTCTCAGAAATGTTATTAAATACGAGGTGTTTCTGTTATTTGGTTTCTTACCATTTCATACAACTGTCTGAATATGTTCAGTATGCGTCTGTTTATCAGAGAATATACAATTAAAGCTAATCTAGAGGGTATTATGGAAGAATTGTGATTGATTATTCTATGCCGTTTTCAATATTCTAGTTTATAAACTTGGATTATGCTTACACAGTTTTAGGAACAAATTGGCGTTATTAGAAAAGTATATCCATTTTAGAGCACTTTCCAAAATCCAAGGAGACAATGTATAGAAATGCAATACACTGACATATAATGTAGATACTGTTTTATTTATGTACAGTATCTCAAAAATGTGAGTACACCCCTCACATTTTTGTAAATATTTTATTATATGTTTTCATGTGACAACACTGAAGAAATGACACACTGCTACAATGTAAAGTAGTGAGTGTACCGCCTGTATAACAGTGTAAATTTGTTGTCCCCTCAAAATAACTCAACACACAGCCATTAATGTCTAAACCATTGGCAACAAAAGTAAGTACACCCCTAAGTGTAAATGTCCAAATTGGGCCCAATTAGCCATTTTCCCTCCCCGGTGTCATGTGACTCGCTAGTGTTAAATTTGGTGTTATCGCTCTCACACTCTCTCATACTTGTCACTGGAAGTTTAACATGGCACCTCATGGCAAATGGCTCTTTGAGGATCTGAAAAAAAATTGTTGCTCTACATAAAGATGGCCTAGGCTATAGGAAGCTTGCCAAGACCCTGAAACTGAGCTGCAGCACGGTGAGCAAGACCATACAGCGGTTTCACAGGACAGGTTCCACTCAGAATAGGTCTCGCCATGGTCGACCAAAGAAGTTGAGTGCATGTGATCAGCGTCATATCCAGAGGTTGTCTTTGGGAAATAGACATATGAGAGCTGCCAGCATTGCTGCAGAGGTTGAAGGGGTGTGGGGTCAGATTGTTAGGGCTCAGACCATATGTCGAACACTGCATCAAATTGGTCTGCATGGCTGTCGTCCCAGAAAGAAGCCTCTTCTAAAGATGATGCACAAGAAAGCCTGCAAACAGTTTGCTGAAGACAAGCAGACTAAGGACATGGATTATTGGAACCATGTCCTGTGGTCTGATGAGACCAAGATAAACTTATTTGGTTCAGATGGTGTCAAGCGTGTGTGGCGGAAACCAGGTGAAGAGTACAAAGACAAGGGTGTTTTGCCTACAGTCAAGCATGGTGGTGGAAGCATCATGGTCTGGGCATGCATGAGTGCTGCCGGCACTGGGGAGCTACAGTTCATTGAGGGAACCATGAATGCCAACATGTACTGTGACATACTGAAGGAGAGAATGATCTCCTCCCTTGGGAGACTGGGCCACAGGGCAGTATTCCAACATGATAACGACTCCAAACACACCTCCAAGACGACCACTGCCTTGCTAAACAAGCTGACGGACTGGCCAAGCATGTCTCAAGACCTAAACCCTATTGAGCATCTGTTGGGCATCCTCAAACGGAAGGTGCAGGAGTGCAAGGTCTCTAACATCCACCAGCTCTGTGATGTCATCATGGAGTAGTGGAAGAAGACTCCAGTGGCAACCTGTGAAGCTCTGGTGAACTCCATGCCCATGAGGGTTAGGGCAGTGCTGGAAAATAATAGTGGCCTCACAAAATATTGACACTTTGGACATTTCCACTTAGGGGTATACTCACTTTTGTTGCCAACGGTTTAGACATTAACGGCTGTTTGTATATTGTGGAGACAGCAAATTTACACTGTTATACAGGCTGTACACTTACTACTTTACATTGTAGCAGAGCGTCATTTCTTCAGTGTTGTCACATGAAATGATATAATAAAATATGTAAAAATGTGAGGGTGTACTCACTTTTGTGAGATACTGTATTGCATTGGTTTTCTTTGGTTCTGAATTTTTATGCAGATACTAAAATGAAGCGTATTATTATATTATTAATGCTTTCGTAAAAATAAAATATGATTAAACAGAAAAGCAATGACATTATGTTAATTTAACAATATAAAAAGAAACATAACTCACTGAAACTGCTTGGCACTTCATTATGTACATTTAAGTTGATGCTCTCTCAAAATCAACTACATGGATAATGGGGTTGAAGACTTACCCACACAGGCAATGAGCTACTTCAGTCAATCAAGTCAATAGAGCAAGGCTCAGTCTACCCTTAGAAGACTTAAACAACTGCAGGGTTCACATTTACAGGCATATCTAAGTGTCCTGGATTATGAATGCATCTAATACAGGGGAATCAGAAGTGCATGCAAAATGTTTTTGCATGAAAACATACCAAACTAAACATCTACAAACTCACCCTGATGTTTGTTAAATCTTTTCAGTTTGCAAGCTGCAGCTTTTGTTAGTTGACACCCCTGAAAATCCCTGCTAGGATTAGCATAATATTAATAATTCATTTTGGCCAATCAGGAGAAAGCAGAGGTTAGCTGATACATTTGTATTAAACTCTTGGGTACCTGTGTTGCAAAGTAGCCTGGGATATGTATTCTCTCTATCCCATTGTCCTCTGATTCAGCTGTGAGCCAAGACCCCACCAAAACATGTGATTCCATCCAGCAGCAGTTATTGCCTGTGGTCTCTACAAGAAAGGTCAAACTCTGTACCTGGCTGCTCTCCTCAGTGTACCTGGTTATGTAAACTCCCTGTAGGTGTGCAAAGCTGGATTTTACTCTTCTGCATTTAACTTTGAAAGTACACTGAACTTTTCTATATAAGACATATTTTTATGATACTCACCGCCTGTTTTTCACCAAACATTTGAAACCCAGGAACCTTATATATACATTTAATGTAAATGACTTGTAAGCCTTTATTTGTATATAGGCTTATAGTAGAATAATTGCTATGTGTTCGCATTTCCAGGACATCAAGTATCACACTGATAAAATGTTTTCTTATCCTCTTGCTAAAGACATTTAGAGTTTCACTATTTTCAACACTTGCAATAAATTGCAAATATCACTTCTACCTTTCAGAGCTGACAAAAGAAACAATAAATAATGGAAAAGGCCCAATGTAAGCGTTGTGGGAGAGAAGAAAGGGTTTACAATGTTTTGTAAAGAATTACATTGTGTGTATAGCAATTGAATTAGCGACTGTGACAGTCAATGCACTTCATAGCATGTCCATTGGAGTTTTTTTTTTACCAACTGTCTGTTTGCCTTACCCTAATAACTTAATAATAATAATAATAATACTAATAATAATGGCAGGATACAGATTCAAAATGTTCTGCCACATTTCTATAAAAATAAAATGCAATAATTCCTGACATTTCAATTGAGTTAGCAAAAGTACCCTGTGCTACTTCCTTACTCTGACCCACAAACCACATTCCAGGTTGGTGGAACCCCAAAATATACACTGTAGATTAATGGCTGGATTCAAACATTCCACAATCCCTAATCTCAAATGCTTCTGACTTCATCAGTTCAGCAGCAATTGCAAACAGGAAAGAACATTTTTGACATGCTATGAAACCTTCAATATGATGTCTATGGTATTTTGTATTCTGCTAGTTGAGAAAGAAATAATTAAATAGAAAAATAAAGAAAACAAATTTCCTATTCATAACAGTGTGTGTGTGTGTGGGGGGGGGGGGGGCAAGCCTAGTATACATCTAAAAACATATTCTCCTCCAAAGTTTTTTTAACTATTAGAAATGGTAGACTGATCTAAACAGATTTATTAAAGCGACAAAGAAAAGAAAAACAAAGTTGCTATCTAGTTCTTTGTAAATATCTAAAAATATGCCAAATATTTCATATTAATACAATGGAGTCCCCTAGAGACATATACACATCTAAATTCTTTCAAGAGGAACCATAATGAGGGGCAATTGTACTAATGTTTGCAGGATTATTTTCCATTTGCAGAGTATGTTGACACTCTATACAGAATATGTTGCATATATAAAGATATAAATCAGATCAGGAGAATATAGCTAGGATATGGTCCATGGTTTTGACACAAAGCAGATAAACAACTCATTAATTTATGCGGGATAAGGTTAGAAAAGTCTTTGTAAGACAATGGGGCATTGTAAATGCTGAAACTGACATGTTTCATATGCTTGGTCACTGGTGTAAGTGGTAAATTTCAAGTGATACCCTTATCTATATTTTACACAACTTTTCTGCATTCTGCATCCATCATTATATTAAAAGAATATACCTCAGGTTTGCATAATTATTGTTTATCCAAAAAACAGATACTCTTTTACACAATATGTCTTATAGCATTTTTTCAGATGTGCTTAAATTATGTATTCAACATTTGCATCTCTTCAATCAAGAATTACAAGTCTAAACACATCATACAATGAAGCTTAATATTTTATCAGCTCATTGCACATATTAGCAGTAATATTTATCTCCTCTCCTTGAGATATTTTAGCTTTCTAAAAAAAACACTATGACAGACAGCACTCATATAATCCAAAGGGTAAAATATGTGAAATCAATGATGTCTGTAGTACAAACCAGACACCATTAATCTGACCAAAGCAAATACAGAGGAAAAGTTATGTCCAAGTCACTTCTGACCCTTCTTTAAAGACAGCTGAAGAAAGCAAAGGAACAGAAGTCCTGTGGACCTTATATTTTAACCAAGAAACATACTTCCTATCAGGAACTAGCCATTTTACACATATAAATCAAATGATAAATTATCTTAGGTTTTTGTACATTCCACACAGGATTCAGTTCACGGTTTAGTGTTCGTTGTTTTATTTTCTTTAGTATAAATATGTTATATATTGCACACAATGATCTTGATAAGAATGATCAAGAAAGAAAGTCACACAAGTATCAGAAGACACAACAGAAAATTGTTACGTCAAGTTCAGTTACATATATATATATATATATATATATATATATATATATATATATATATATATATATATATATATTACAAAAAGTCTAAAATAAAAAGTTATTATTATACCAATAAATAATGATTAAAAATTAAATAATTTGCAAAGAACTTAAAGAGACAGTGTAGTTTCCATATTTGCTATAATAACTATATGTTAATTTAAATGTTAAAAAAAAATTAAAAACTTATGTTGAAGTTTGCACTTCTTACCTGTCTAAGAGCCTTTCTGCTCCAGCCATAAAGCATAGATTGATATTATAGCCAATAATTGCTAATTATTCCCTGAGAATCTGCTTGTGTTCTTTACAGTGTTAAACCATGTAAAAATGACAGACCCAAAGAGAGTAATTAGCCTAATCAACCTATTCAGCATAAATATATTGTGGCTGCATGTGTAAAAAAAAGGACTTGGGTGAAGAGAGTTTGTATTGTACTATGTTTTAATGGCAGAAGACTAAATAGACTGTTGAACAAGGTTGTATTGCTATTCTTGTATTGCTATTTATTATTTCCTGTTACTGTTTATATGCCTGTTACATTAATTTAAGGTTAATTTCAAGATTTTAATATATTCTATTGATCAAGTCTTAAAGAAATTGCTGAATCTATTTTTCCTATTTTGATTTTTAAGTGTATAAAAATATTATATCTGTGTTAGGGTATATCATCTAGAATACTAAAAATGACGGAAAAAACATTTCAATGCTGGCATTGCTGCTTGCGACCCAATGTGAGCACCTTCGGCACTCATCGTGAGCCTCTACCCCTGTCTACTTCCTCACTTGTGTCTAATTTCCCCCTCCTCTCCCTCCCTTGTGTCTCCTTTCCCCCCTCCTCTCCCTCCCTTGTGTCTCCTTCCCCCCTCTTCTGCATCCCTTGTGTCTCCTTTCTCCCCTCCTCTCCCTCGCTTGTGTTTCATTTCTGCCCTCCTCTCCCTCCCTTGTGTCTCCTTTCCCCCTCCCCTCCCTCCCTTGTGTCTCCTTCTCCCTTCCTTTCCCTCCCTTGTGTCTCATTTTCCCCCTCCTCTCCGTCCCTTGTGTCTCATTTCCCCCCTCCTCTCCATCCCTTGTGTCTCATTTCCCCCTCCTCTCCCTCCCTGGTGTCTCATTTCCCCCTCCTCTCCCTCCCTTGTGTCTCATTTCCCCCCTCCTCTCTCTCCCTTGTGTCTCATTTCCCCCTCCTCTCACTCCCCTGTCTTCCCCCTCTCCCTCCCCGGTGTGTCTCTTTCCCCCCTGTCCCTCCCATGTGTCTCTCCCCTCTCCCGGTGTTTCTTTCCCCATCTCCCTTCCCTGTGTCTCTTTACCCCCTCTTCCTTCCCTGTGTCTCTTTACCCTTCTCCCTCTCCTGTCTCTTTCCCCCCCTCCCTCTCCTGTGTCTCTTTTTCTCCCTCATCCTTTTGTCTCTTTCCCTCTTTCTCCCTTTCTCATCCTTCTCCTCCCTCCTCATCCCTTTCCCCATCTCCAATTACCCCCCCCCCTTCCCTCATTTACCTTGATTGGGTGAGCTCCTGCTGTTGTCTGCTCTCCATTTTGTCTACCGGCTGTCCGCCCGGCATATGCTAATGATGTGACGTCAAATGCGCATCACGTCATTAGCATATACCGGGCTCATTGCAGCGCCGTCTACTGGCAGGGACCAGGTACTTTGTGGGTGATCGCGAGTCCTGCAAGCGTGACGACAACTCGCAGTTTGACAAATATAATAGGTTATAGGGACAAGCATTGTGTTCTTCGTTAAAGGGACATTAAAATATGTTCTGTTGCATCAGAAAAAGGGTATTTTATAATGTGTCATGGTGTTTTTCATTCTTTCAAATAAAAGGGCTCGGAACACCAAAATATATTCATAAGTTTAACCATTTTTGGGAGCTTGTCCACTGTCAGCCACTGAGATCTAGTCACTTTTACTATGTTCAGTGCATTTTCTGTTAGTTTCAATAAAGTTTAAACAGGTTTTACTTTAAAAAATGTAATGCTGCTTTATGCCAGAATAGAAGAAACCTGGATGTGTTTACCGATTTCAACTTCATAAAGAGTTATGTGCATGTCTCCAAATGTGCTATCTGCCTGTACTGTAAATGTATTAAACAAGCAACTTTAACACATGTTGGGGCAACAGTTTATTTCAAAGCTGGACCTTGTTGAGATTATTACTTCAATGCTGGACCTTAATGAGATTATCTGCGCTAACTACACACAACAGGATTGGAGATTCGGGAAAATATGCTCTCTAAATCTGAGGTCCCCTATTTTTTAAATTTACAATAGAAGCACAAAAGTAATGTATTGTTTCCCAAAAAGCATATCTTGAATGCTCATGAGGCTGTGACTTCACATACAACTGCACATTAATATTGCTAATCAAGCACCAGATTAAAAATGGATTTTCAATAGTTTTTCTGTTTTTCAACATAAAAGTTTGGTTCACATTTCACCATTTTTTATTTGTTAGGAAAATATCATTACTTCTACCCTACAAATACTCATTACCTCCATACAGGTACTAATTAAGTGGTCAAGAATAAAGCATGTTGCCAACTGAAGGGGTGGCTGAACTGAGGACATTTTATGTTTTATATGTTTTAGACCATTTATCTTTAACATAAACTCTTTGTAATGTTTTGTGCATGCTCTGTTAACTGTGTTATAGAAAATGTAGAAGTACTCCATGTCGACTTAAGCTGGATGATGTCTAAGTCTCACATCTTTCTAAGATAAAATGCATACTATTTATGGATGTTTCCGACACATTTATTTAACAGACCCTCAGCAAAAAGTGTTCCTTAAAAAAGAAAACATTTTTGAACAACTGGATTAATTTATTTATTAAAATGACTGCTAAAAAATTAATAGGGCATACACTATCAAGGGATTTATTGAATAGTAGAATAGCAAAACAGTTATAAATAAAATCAAAAAAATCCCTGTAATTATATATCACTATAAGTTTATTTCTAGTTCATCGAATTTACGACAAAATATAAACATAACATAAAACTGTGTAACCACCACAATACTGACATTTTGCTCTATTTGTCATTTTATTATTTCTCCATCAGTTCCTATTTTTTTAACATTTGCTTTAGCTGTTAAAAATTTCTCATTATTTCATTTGAGAATGGTCTAACAAAATCTAATTCACAGACTTTTTTAGCTCATGTAATTGTTGATACCATCCCTCCACCAGTCCTTTTATTAACATGCTTCACTAATATGTTTTATTGTTTTTCAAGTGTTCTTGAGGATATAGAATTTTCTATTACTTAGATTAAATCTATTTTTGTTTGAATCACTGCTTATGGTACTAAATATTGTAAAACTGGTTAATACTTTACATTTTAAGAAGTGTCCTTTATCAAGTACAGGGATAAAAGTGGCTCTTAATTTACTTCATTAGAGGAATCACAGATAGAGAAAGATTGAAAAACTATTCTGTTCTTCAAAAATGTCTTTTGACTTTAAATTTAATTAATATTTTACTTAAATTTAAGAAAAGATCAAAAGCACCAGAGATCCTACCAGGGGCATATTTCAAGCATTTACTTAATAAACTCAGTTCCTAATTTCTTAATTTAACACGACATAAATGGAATCTTCAATCAAAACATTTCATCTTAGCTAGTGAAACATTAATCATCAGCATTTGATCATTTATGATGATTGCAATCTATTAATTTGAATTTAAAATAGATTTTTTTCCTCACAAATGTGTTCAAACTATACAGTATTAGAATTTTTCCATAAAAACTGGACTGCTACAGAATAAGCATTGAAACACTCAATATAAATGGAGGATAGATAGATTTGCAAACCTCTCCCCCCGTGTACTTTACAGACCTGAGTAGTTTAGGGCCCTACTGCCTTGGGTTAAGTGTTAGTACTTGGAATTAAATTGTAAGGCTGGCAATGCTGGTTGGCAAACAATGTGAGGATTTTGGTCTTCGTTGGTTGTATTTTCAAAGCCCTACGTTCCTGGCGTGGTTAGTGTAAGTGTTACTGTTTGCACCGTTGTGTATTTTCTAAGTTCTGTGTGCCTGGTGTTGCAGAGCCTTGTCTTCATCCTGTTTTCGATTTTTTCAGTTTTTTGTCCGCCATTTTTTTTCTCGCTTAGCCGATTTTCGAGTGACGAAACATGGTAAATAAGGCTTAAAATCACTTGCAACCTCACTCCAAGGCTTTACGTGCTTCAACAGCTCGCCTCGCTTTGCCTTTGGCGCTCATCTTGCATGTGTGACGACGCTCATTGCAGCCTAAGTGCTGAGCAGCTGCTTCACGAGGCTCGAATGTAGATTGCGTCCTCGCATGTAGATTGAGTCCTAAGTCCTGCGTGTCACCTCACTTTGTAAGGCAACGTCTCGCAGTTGCGGCCCTATGGGCCGCCAATGGCAATCGTTGCATGCCTCAACTGCTCGTTTTGCAAATTACACTGTAACTCCTGCATTTCATCGCTTTGCGAGGCTTGCAGTCCAATGAGCACCTTTGCATGTCGCATAGATTGCCTTAGTCCCACGTGTGGGCTCGCGAAAATGTATCCAGTGTCAGAGCATAATAAAGTAACGAGCATTATTCATAAAGTAAGGGGAATGTAAAATATGAGATTTTTTTTACTTTTTTTTTATTAATAATTAATAAATTAATATACTTTACTATAATTAATTAATAAATTAATATACGTTACCTATTTGCACTTAATATGCAGCAGTCAATATCCTGAACAGGGAGACTGTTGATCATCTGAGCAGAAAGTGTCAGCAATGTGCTAAGTGTGCAGTGTATAAAGGCTGTGTGCGCGAGGGCAAATCGTTTGTTTAGGCAGGAGAACCTCCATTCAAAAGCGTAATGTGGTGCAAGTTAGCGTTGTGAAATGGCCGGGATAGTGTATGTCTTATGCGGTTCGCGAGCATTTTTCGTCCTTCGTAATAGTGTTGCAGTGTTTTGCATGCTTCGGGGTCGTGTAGCCTCGTTTCCAGGCGCCATTTTTTTCTCGCTTAGCCGGTTTTGGAGTGCCAAAACTCGACAAATTCTGCTTAAAATTTGCGTATAGCCTCACTCCCAGACTTCCTGGCTGCCACTACCCCCCCATGCTGTGTTTTTTTTATTCTTATTGTGTTTTGGGTGTTTTTATTTTTCTAGGTCCCGCGGCTCCTAATTTTTTTTACTAAGTGCCATGTCCCTCAACTGCTTGCAGCCTAATGCAATGCCGTGTTTCCTAAGTGCTTGTACCCTAAGTCCTGCATGCTTCAATGCCATGCTTCGGTGCCCATTTCGGCTAAGTCCCACGTTTGTTAATGCCTCAACTGCTCTCCTCACTTTGCGCGGCTCGCAAGCAATGAGCGTCTTTGGCACTCATCGCTTAAGTGCTGTGAGTTTCAATGCCTCAACTGCTTGCCTCGATACGCGTTCATCGTTTAAGTCATGCAAGGTCGGAAGACTTCTGTGCCTCAAAGGCTCGCCTCGCTACGCGAGGCTCACAAACGTGACCACGAATAACAGTTTGACAACTATTATATGTCATTGCTACATATAAATAGTTCCTTGGTATGAATGTTGGTTCTCTATGGTAGCTCACTGGGCCAAAATTCAGGCCCTGGAAAGGGGTCCCTGACAGATGTCAAGTACATTGTAAGTGCTATCCCTTTGATCCATTGTCTTGCAGTTAAACACTAACAGCCTTATAAAATTGTGATTCGGTAAATTTAAAAGGGCTCTATTTAAGCACACAGCATATTTTTTTTACAGAAGTTTTTACTTCGTGAATTTCTATCCAAAAGCAAGGTATTCACTAACTAACAAATTCTGTAAATAAAATATGCTGTGTGCTTAAATAGAGCCCTTTTAAATTTACTGAATCGCAATTTAATAAGGCTGTTAATTGTATGTGCTTGAAAGTGTCAATCAGCCCCAGACCCATGCACTCTATGGAAGCCCTGGCTGGCTTCCTACCCCCTCCCCACCACCACCACTGACTTAGCCTTACATCCTGCATTCACAGACAGCCAACTTCCCCAGAGGAGAACCTATTACGCCCTAGAGAGCCCAGAGCTACACAGAAGGTCTGACCACTTCATGGGAAGATAAGTCAACACCTGGCTGGAGAAAGTAGGCATCCTGACACCCATTCCCCTGCTGGAAACCCTCCTTCCCCGCTCCTATACATCCCACCAATCAGTACTCACAAGCTGCTTGATGATAGGTTCAGGTCTGGCCTATGTAGATGTACCATTGTTTTGATGTATGGAAGAAATGTAAAAAAATTAGACCCAAGAAATAAAGATTATACTTGCTCTCCTTGGCCTTTTCAATCCCACTGAAGAGTGGATCATGACAGTTATGCTGATCCAGTGATCCTGATGCGTCTGTTGAACCTGATAAGACCGCCGTGCAACAAGAAGCCCTTCCTCGTCACAAAACTTCCTGTACTCAAAGGCAGGAGTTTGTGGAGTAAAGCCGACCCTCCTCCCCTGGATTGTGACAAACAATAATATAAATTGCAATATCATACTATTTAACACTGACACGCAGATAATGCTAAATCACAGGGGTTAAGGTCCAGCCGCGTGCCCCACAAATACATTTACAACCTCCCTCAACAATTGTGTTATCCCGTCTGTAAAAATCACAGATCAGATGTAGTTATGTACACATATGCTGTTGTTGTACCCTGTATATAGTTCACTTACAGTATCAGGTAGCACTGCTAGAAGATCAACACATTGCAATGTTCTATTTTAGAGCTACCTGAAAATAGAAAAAAAAATAGTAAATAAAAAAAAGTTTGCAAGATGAATCTCCTCCCACTTTGACACAGGATTACCTACTCCTGCACCATCACAGCATCTCCCAGTAGGCCAACTGGCAAGATCTGCTTGGGAAATAAATGCTATCCAACAACAGGTGTGTGTGGTGGAGGGCTATGTTGGCGTGACCTTTCCTCCAAAGTGGTGGATTGTGAGGTAGACTGTCTTTTGAAATGTTCAAGCAAAAGGTTCCTCATTCTGGCCAGGTCATGGTTCAGCCTGGAGAACTGCCTCTCCACTCCCCAGGCTATTTCATGTTGTTGGAGGTAATGTCTCTCAAGCTTGACTCCAATCTGGCAATGGTGCCACCTGTTTTCTTATCATACCGCATGGAGCAGTTCTCTCTGTAGGCCCTCCAACTCCAGAATATTCTTAATTCTTAACCATCTTCATTTGATGCTGCTGGATTTGACTGCCCAGTTATTCCTCCACTTTAAATGTGCAGAGAGTGGCTGTAAGGGAGTGGTAGCTGCTGTCGGATGAGAGTCTGCAGGTGGTGCTGTAGGAAGCAGTGGGGGGGGGGGGGCGGTGGAGCAGCAGTTCAAGACACAGGGGTCTTCCTAATAGGTGCAGGTAGGTGGAGTGTCTATCTGCGGGAGGAGGGTTCTGTTATCAATGGGGCTGCTAGCTCTTCTATTGCTCAGATGAACCTTCTCACCTTGACGGGTCTTAGCCCAGACCATTATGCTAAATGACAACTGTTCGACTGTCTCTTGTGGCCCTTGCACTCTCAGCTTCCTCAGCCATCGCCCTCTTTACAATGGCCCCAGCAGTCATCATAGAGGTGATTCATGCTCTTCACATACAGAGCTGATGTCTGATACAACCTCTCTCCACATCCTTACCCTCAGACTAGCTCTGACCTCTCCATCCATGCAACTGCAATGAATAGTGTTTATGAAGACAATAAATTCATCTTGGAGTAATTGATGGACCAGTGCTAATTGTACCTTGGGATCTCCGCCTTTCACTGGCCTAGAGCTCAACCTCCTTCTCCCCAACTAGCTTCAGTGGCCTCTCCACAATCTCAAGACCTTGTGTGCCTACACTACAAGCACCTAAACCCTCCCCCTCTCCTCTCTGTCCTCCTCACTCCCTCTATCCTTCCTTGCCCAGGCTCCACTCCTCTCCCCCTCTACCTGCCAGCATTTCTCTCTGACTCTCCTCCTTTCCCTGCCTCCATTCCTCTCCTCCTCAACCCCTCTTTCCTCCTTTCCCTACCTCAATTGCTCTCCTTCTTACCCCTTCTTTCCTCATTTACTGCCTCCATTCCAACCCCCCCTCACTTCTCCTCTCCCCCTGTCTCCTCTGGGCTTCTCCTGTCTCTCCTCCCTCCATCTCAAGGCAAACAAACAATCACGCTACTCACTCTCAGAAACGCAAACAGACATACTCTTACTAGCACACACTGTCACCATCCATTCATGTGAATAATTGAAAATTGTTAGTAAGTATTTTTGTTTAGGGCTTGGTTAACAGGATAATAGATGGTACAAATTAGCAGTATATATATATGTGGTGGGTATGTAGGATGTGATGTGTAATTGTAGTATGTGTGTTGTATGTGGTCAGGATTATAAGTTGGAAGTATATGACTGATCATATGAAGCCATTTATTATCACATAGTTGTTTGGCTCCTTTTTAAATCATAATGATAACAGAAATCACCCAAATGGCCCTGATCAAAAGTTTATACACCCTTGAATATTTGGCCTTGTTACAGACACACAAGGTGACACACACACAGGTTAAAATGGCAATTAAAGGTTAATTTCCCGCACCTGTGGCTTTTTAAATTGCAATTGGTGTATGTGTATAAATAGTGAATGAGTTTGTTAGCTCTCACGTGGCTGCACTGCACAGACTGGATACTGAGCCATGGGGAGCAGAAAAGAACTGTCAAAAGAACTGTGTAACAAGGTAGTGGAACTTCATAAAGATGGGAAAGGGTATAAAAAGATATCCAAAGCCTTGAAAATGGCAGTCAGTAATATTCAATCACTTATTAAGAAGTGGGAAATTCTGTGATCTCTTCATACCAAGCCAAGGTCAGGTAGACCAAGAAAGATTTCAGCCACGGATACAAAGAAAAACCCACAGGTAACATCAGGAGAAATACAGGCTGCTCTGTAAAAAGATGGTGTGGTTGTTTCAAGGAGCACAATACAAGGATACTTGAACAAAAATTAGCTGCATGGTTGAGATGCCACAAAAATGCCTGGTTACAATATGCCTGACAACACCTTGACATGACTCACAGCTTCTGGCACACTATAATTTGGAGTGATGAGATCAAAATAGAGCTTTATGATCACAAACAAAAGTGCTATGTTTGGAGAGGAGTCAACAAGGCCTATAGTGAAAAGAATACCATCCCCACTGTGAATCATGGTGGTGGCTCACTGATGTTTTTTTTGGGGGGTGCTCTAAAGGCAGGGCAAATCTTGTGAAAATTGATGGCAAGATGAATGCAGCACATTATCAGAAAATACTGGCAGACAATTTGCATTATTCTGCAAGAAGGCTGCGCATGGGACGCTCTTGGACTTTCCAGCATGACAATGACCCTAAGCACAAGGCCAAGTTGACCCTTCAGTGGTTACAGCAGAAAAAGGTGAAGGTTCTGGAGTGGCCATCCACAGTCTCCTGATCTTAATATCATCGAGCCACTCTGGGGAGATCTCAAACATGCGGTTCATGCAAGACGACCAAAGACTTTGCATGACCTGGAGGCATTTTGCCAGGACGAATGGGCAGCTATACCACCTGCAAGAATTAGGGGCCTCATAGACAACTATTATCAAAAAGACTGCACGCTGTCATTGATGCTAAAGGGGGCAATACACAGTATTAAGAACTAAGGGCATGCAAACTTTTGATCAGGGCCATTTGGGTGATTTCTGTTATCATTATGATTTATAAAAGGAGCCAAACAACTATGTGATAATACATGGCTTCATATAATCACTATCCTTCAATAATTTTTGCATGATCAGGCATATTTTCAAAATAAATGCCAAAATTTCACATTTTCTGCTAGGGTATGCAAACTTTTGAGCACAACTGTATAAAGTTTAATAATATGGGACTATGTAGACCATGTGAATACTTAACAGAATACAGCAACAACAAATCAACCTCCTACTCGCTTTAATCCAAGCTCCTACTCTCATTACTACAAAACCATCCAAAACCTCCACTCCCAAGACCTGTGGATTATCTTAAACAGTACGGCATGGTAAAGATTTTGAAGTAATACAAAGGCTTATATAGACTTAATGTTGCAATGTATACACAAGTCCTATCACTTTACTGAAGTTGCCTCAGATTCTTGGCCATGACTAGCTGGTTTGTACTTTTGCTGTTTACACATCACATAAGGACCATTGTGGGTATTGGAACGCTTATTTTGCAAAATAATTTATTATTATTGAGAGTTAGCCTACGGAAAATGTATAATAACTCAGTAAAATCTCCCACATAACCTCCCATAGTTATACAGGAGTCATGTAATCGAGCCCTGAAACTGCACCTACTGGTGAACCTGAACTGCATATGATTCAAGACCTTAAAGGTAAAAACCTTTTATGCATAAAGGTCTCTGAAACACCAAAAATTACATTTTGTGTGTGGCAGTTGTTTTCCACAACCATTGCGCACTGCTATTGTGTCACTGAACACCATGTTTATATACACTAGTGCAAAGTGATGCTTTATCTTGTATCTCAAAAGATAGTGGCAGATGTAGGCAGTATATTCTTAAAAAAAATAAAAAAAATAAGGGCTATTTAGATTCAGACAAAGATCCTTAGTGTAAGCTAATATATCGTATTTGCAACTTTTGTGTTAAATTTAAGAAAAAATGGTGGTCAGAAAGCTAATATATTGATGAATGGCAACATTTATTTTTATTTGTTGAATTGTTTCCTCTGTAACTGTATGTAAAGTATGGGGGAATGAGCTAGGTCTTTTTTTTTTTAAATGGAAAATATAAATTTGTGCTTCAGTTCTTTTTTTCAGAAGTGCTTATTTGAATAAGATGACATTTGGCTTTACTGCATCTCTAAACTATTTGCAGTCTTATTATTTACAGGAATAAGTATGTGATTACTTACAACTGAAATCGAATCTAGCAGTTTCACATATCAGTGAATTTCTGCAGACTTAGGGCAATTTGATTTCTTCCAAAGAATGCACCACTTATGACATAGTGAGTTTAGGATTTGTTTAATGTAATGTTTTTAATGTAATATATCAGGATTGGTATGTGTGTCTGCCCCCTGATGGCAATATCCTGTATTTGTTCTGTAAAATAGACCTTTGTCCTATCCAATTCAGAAATAATTTTTAAATAATAATAATATTTTTAATATATATTTTTTTTAATTATTCTTAATTCTACTTTTGCTGCTACATATTCAGTGTATTAGCAATTAAATTTTTTTGACAAATACATATTTCTACTTTCCATTTAGTCAGAAAAAAGTACCTTACTTATTAGACCGCTTATAGCATGTAGTCAGATAAACTACATGTAGGAACATTGTCATGTCACAAACCAAAAATAAAATATATGAAAATTAACTTATCCTTAATATGAAGTAAAATTACAATGCTGTATGCAAATAATATGTTACATTTAACAAATGAACCATTCATTAAACATATATTGAATAGTCTGCAAAAGAGCACTGAAGACGAAGTGAAAAACAAATAGAATTTGTAAAATGTATGTATATTTCACGGTTTTATAAGCTTTTAAAAAATCCAATAATCTTTCCCGTTTGCCTCACTGTGGCATTCCGAGTTTGTTTCTGCAGGTTCCAAGACTTTCTGCTTATTTACAAAAAAGTGTTTTTCTCTGTGTTCTCTGGACTTACCAAAATATTAACTAAAATATATATACGATTTTTAATATATATATATATATATATATATATATATATATATTAATAATGAGTATTGCAATATAATTTGATACCTTTTGTATTGGACAAACGTCTTATTTATAATGACAAGCTTTCGAGAGGTTCAACCTCTCTTTATCAATTCTCAAGCAATACTACATCAGTTTGAATAATAACAGCAAATGCAGATAGAGTGGAGACTATATATAAATATGGGTCTGTCTCTCTATATACAAGTACAAGTGTACATATACATATAACATATCTATATATATATATATATATATATATATGTGTGTGTATATATCAGTATCGCTTTTTGACTTGATAAAGAGAGGCATTATCTCATCGCTTTATTATGAATACTTTTGTCCAATAAAAAAGGTATCACTGTTCACTGCAATACTCTAATTATTTAACTGGATTACTGGACATCCACAGCTACCTCACTCTTTATTTTTATATATATATATATATATATATATATATATATATATACACACATATATATAAATATATATATATATATATATATATATACATATATACTGTATATATATATATATATATATATACATATATACTGTATATATATATATATATATATATACATATATACTGTATATATATATATATATATATATATATATATATATATATATATATATACCGTATATACTTGAGTATAAGCCAAGTTTTTCAGCCCTTTTTTTAAGGCTAAAAGGGGCCCCCTCGGCTTATACTCGAGTCACTCTCCCCCCGTGTCTCTTAACCCCCCCCCCTTGTCTCTCTAACCCCCCCGTGTTTCTCTAACCCCCCGTGTCCCTTTCCCTCCCCCCTCCTCATCCTAAACCCCCTCCTCACTTTACCCCTCTAAATACCTCCCCCTCTCCCATTCCCCTCACTTACCTCCATCTGCAGATGTTCCTCCGCACCTCCACGCTCCTTCCTGCGTCGGGATTCGGCATATGCTAATAACGTGACGTCACATGCGCGCCACGTCATTAGCATTGCCCAGGTCAAGACGCAGGAAGGAGCGCGGCGGAGCGTAGGAACAGCTGCAGTGAGGGGAAAGGGAGAGGGGGAAGTATTTAGAGGGGTAAAGTGAGGAGGGGGGTTTAGGATGAGGAGGGGTAAAGTGAGGAGGGGGTTTTAGGATGAGGATGTGGGGTTTAGGATGGGGAGGGTTTAGGATGAGGATGGGGGTTTAGGATGAGGATGAGGGGGTTTAGGATGAGGATGTGGGGTTGAGGATGAGGATGGGGGGGTTGAGGAGGGGAGATTAAGGAGTGGGGGTTGAGGAGGGGGGATTGAGGATGGGGGGTTGAGGTTGAGGAGGGAGGTTGAGGAGGGAGGTTGAGGAGGATATTTAGAATGAGGAGGGGGTTTGAGGATGGGGGGGTTGAGGAGGGGGGTTGAGGAGGGAGGTTTTAGGAGGGGGGTTGAGGAGGGAGGTTGAGGATGAGGAGGGAGGATGAGGAGGGGGGCTGAGGAGGGGGGTTTAGGATGAGGAGGGGGGTTTAGGATGAGGATGGGGGTTAAGGTTGAGGAGGGGGGTTGAGGAGGGAGGTTGAGGATGAGGAGGGGGGTTGAGGAGGTAGGTTGAGGATGAGGAGGGAGGATTAGGAGGGGGGCTAAGGAGGGTGGTTTACGATGAGGAGGGGGGTTTAGGATGAGGATGGGGGTTGAGGTTGAGGATGGGGGGTTGAGGATGGGGGGTTGAGGGTGAGGATGGGGGGTTGAGGTTGAGGAAGGGGTTGAGGATGATGAGGGGGGTTGAGGAGGGAGATGAGGATGCGGAAGGGGGTTGAGGAGGGTGATAAGGGAGGGGGAAAAGACACAAGGAAGGGAGAGGGGGGAAGAGACACAGGGGAGAGATAGGGGAGAAGAGACACAGGAGAGAGAGAGGGGGGACACAAGAAAAGGGCACAAAAGAGGGGGACACAGAGGGCACAAGAGGGACACAGGGGGCAGCACATTTCCCACCCTCGACTTATACTCGAGTCACTCATTTTTCCCAGTATTTTGTGGTAAAATAGGTGCCTCAGCTTATACTTGAGTATATACGGTAGTTGCCAGCAGTGTGGGTTGTCAAAAGTTGTTGCTAACGAAGGCGCTCCTTGCCAGCAACTGCATACTTTAGGCCCGAAAATGCGGACCTGCGCAAAGTGAGGGACCTCATTTGCAGAGATGGAGGCTCCCACCGTGACCGCAAAGCAAGGGGGGGGGGGGCACCCAGCACCTCTAAAAGCAAAGTTACACCTGAATTTAAGTAGAAATTCAAGAGTTTAGACACCCAAAAATCCCCTAAGCTAGGGAAAAAAATGGGCGGTGAAAAAAACGAAAACGAGGCTACAGGACCCTAAACTAGCAAAACACCTCGAAACACATACAGATTTTTCGAAAAAGCTGTACAAGGTCCAAGAACAAGGATGCAAAGTCAGCCACAGCCGCGGACTACACACATTAGGCGCCATTTTACAACACTAACTTACACAATGCGGAAGTACACAGCTACCCTAACGGATTTTCCTCGCGCACGCAGTCTTTTTACACTACACACTGCACACATTGCTGACACTTACTCATCAGCTCCACAACACTGAAAACACACATTCTATGCTGCAGCAACATCCAAACAGAGTGTCAACTCTTCAGCACAATGCTTCCTGCATATATTACTTCCAAATAGGTAAAGTATATTAATTTCTTAATTATTTCCAACGCTGCTCATAGCATACAAACAAACAAACAAACAACATCCTCGCAATGAGCGCCGAAGGATCTCGGAACATCTACAAAATTAATGTCGCAACCAAACACCATTACCTGCCTTACAATCTTATTGCCGTCATTTTTTGACGGGTAAGTCGCTAGTTTATATACAGTATATATATATATATATATATATATATATATATATACCCACTAGCTACTTGTCCGTCAAAAGTGACGGGAATAAAATTTTAAGGCTGGCAATGCTGTTTGCCACCCAATGTAAGCACCTTCGGTGCTCATCGCGGGCCCTATCTCTCCCCCTGTCTACTTCCTCCCTTGTGTCGCATTTTCCCCCTCCTCTCCCTCCCTTGTGGTTCCTTTTCCCCCTCTTCTCCCTCCATGGTGTCTTTTCCCCCCTCCCCTGTGTCTCTTTCCCCTCTCTCCCTCTCCTGTGTCTCTTTCCCCCCTCTCCCCCCTGTGTCTCTTTCCCCCTCTCCCCCGTGTCTCTTTTGACCCCTCTCTCCCTTTACGGCAAAGACAGTAAAACATTGACAACGACAGGCACACAGGACTTTGAAAATAAAACCAACAACAGTCAACGCGTAAAACGCAAACATTCAGCACACACACAGAGGAGAAAAGAGAAGGAGTGCGGGAGAAGCTTCAGTGCTCATTGCGATCCCCGTGATTGCGGGGGGGGGGGGGCCACAGGGTGCTGAGGGAGGCTGCATAGGTCGGCAAGGTGCCACAGGAGGCTGAGGGGAAACACAGGGGGCCACAGGGCCTGCAGAGGTCACAGGGGTCCCTGGGGCCTGGAGGGGGCCACTTTGGGCGATAAGGGGCCACAAGGGACCCACAGGAGGTCCCCGGGGTGGCCATAATGGGCCATGGCGACACAGGGCCTGCAGGTGACACAGGGGGACTCTTTGGCCTGTGGGTGGCCACAGTGGGCCATAAAGGACTGCAGGGGACCCATGGGAGGGCAAAAGGGTCCGTGGAGGCCACAGGGGACCCTGGGGATCAATGGGAAACTCGCTGGGGAGACAGGGGGCCACAAAGGACTGGGGGCCACTTAGGACCCACAGTGGCCGCTAAGGAACTGCAGTGGCCACGGGAGGATTGGGGGGGCCACAGGGGGCCCAGGGGGGCCTCAAGGGACCCACAAGAGGTCCACGGGGCCCCCTCAGAGGCCAGGTACCTTGGTGCCTTGTACTGTTTGCACCGGCTGAGCTCCATCGCTGCTGTACATAGCAGCGCAGTTAAGAGGAGGATAACCAGTAGTGCTGTCAGTGGGAGATCTTTGCTGAGCTATCATACCCAGATTAAGATTACAGAAGTGGTAGTTATAAGAAGTCCTAGTAGGCAAAACTGTGGGATTACTAATGAAAGACATTTTATCATATTTACCCATTATATACTTCTCTATTGTCATGAATTATAACGTTTATGTGCAAAAGACTTACAACTGATCCAATAAGCTTCAATAAATTTCACAATCACACATATCCGTGTGCCAAGCTAGGTAGACAGTCCCTCCAAAAAGCGATGCTGGACTGGTGCAAGTATCTCTTGCACTCTGGGTGGAAAAAAGCTCCAGTAAGTAAGCAAGGGTTTCTTGATGGTCCAGAGGTTAGGGTTTGGTGCTTTCACTGCTGCAACCTGGGTTTGATTCCAGTCAGGGAACCAAAAGGTCACACCATCATGAAGCCATGCAGGTCTGGGCCTGGTCAGTACTTGGATGGGAGACCACCTATGAATACCAGGAGTTGTATGCTGTGGCCCACTGGAGAAGGAACTGGCAACCCACTCTAGGGTCTCTGCCACGATTACCAAGTGGATCAGCATCATGTTGCAGAACATGAGGTCACGGAAAGTCAGACATGACTGAACGGCGCAAACACACAAGTAACACTCAGTCCTATCCACATAGTATCAACAACAAAAAAATTACAGAAATTGGCTACTGTAGTTCTTTCAACATTACATCAACTGCAAAATCAATTTAAAAGAGAAAAAATAAAATATTTAGTGATGACATCTAAAGCAAGCCTGCAAATGATCTGCCCCTTTTAATAAGAGCTAACAAATGTCTGCTAGACTGCCATCTAAACGTGATCTCCTGGTTCAATCATATCACTGCAATAAAAATGCATATACTGCCCTGTGTCAGCTTCAAACAGTCCCCATGCTATTAGCGACAAGATTGAAGTTCAGAAGTCAGTTAAACTTTATATATGTAACAATAAAAAGCATAAAACTACACTAAAATTGCAAACAGATAAATAATTAGGTGGGCCGGGAATCCCGGTGTTTAGAAAATATTATTAAATTACTAACTACTTTGAGTTAAAATATATTCTTTTAAAGAGTTACACTCGCAAAAGGGCAAAATGTTTTTAGAACTGCAAAAAATAGCTTATTACATTTTAAATACAATTGTGCTGTAGTGTAATCTGGCATTTTATTTCCTGCTGATCATCTTCCTGAGGATGGAGGAGAATTTGAAAGAACAGTTATTTTAAAGCAAAACTGATTATGGGAGTTAAAAATATATTACAATTCACTAGCAAATGCATATTTCTTAAATACATTTGCCAATCACAGATGCCTTTTTGAAATATAATTGAAGTATAATGGGACCCACAAGACAAAAATGACTTCTAATCTTTTATTAAAGAACAAATCACTGGGCAAATGGTAAATCTAATTAAGTAAAGTACATTTGTTAGTAATTTGTATTATAATACAAGTCACATACAGTGCCTAGGAAAAGTATTCGCCCCCCTTGGCATTTTTCGTGTTTTGTTGCCTCACAACCTGGAATTAACATGGATTGTTTGAGGATTTGTATCATTTAATTTACAGAACATGCCCACAACTTTAAAGATTTTTTTTTTTTTTATTGTGAAGCAAACAACAAATAGGACCCCTGTGGCCCCCCAATCCTCTCCTGCCGCCAGCAGTCCACTGTCTCCGTCCGCCAGCAGTCCGCTGTCTCCTGCCGCCAGCAGTCCGATATCTCCTGCCGCCAGCAGTCCACCACGAGTCCGCTGTCTCCTGCCGCCAGCAGTCCGCTGTCTCCTGCCACCAGACAGTCTGCTGTCGCCTGCCACCAGACAGTCCTCTGTCTCCTGCCGCCAACAGTCCACTAGCAGTCCGCCAGCAGTCCACTGTCTCCTGCCACCAGCAGTCCGCCAGATGCCCGCTGTCTCCTGCCGCCAGAAGTCCGCTGTCTCCTACCGCCAGCAGTCCGCCAGCAGCCTGCTGTCTCCTGTCGCCAGCAGTCCGCTGCCTCCTACGCCAGCAGTCCGCCAGCAGTTTGCTGTCTCCTGCCGCCAGCAGTCCACTGTCTCCTGCCGCCAGCAGTCCGCTGTCTCCTGCTACCAGCAGTGCTCTGTCTCCTGCCACCAATAGTCTGTTGCCTCCTGCCACCAGCGGTTCCCTGTCTCCTGCCACCAGCAGTCCGTTGCCTCCTGCCACCAGCAGTTCGCTGTCTCCTGCCACCAGCAATCTTTAGTCTCTTGCTGCCAGAAGTCTGCTTTCTCCTGTCACATGCTACCTACAGTTCTGCAACCTGCCTACTATCTCAAACTATTTTGTTACAGTTCAGTTTCCTGGGGAATTCCTCCTACTCAGCTCCTGCATGTCCCGCCTCCGACAGTAAAATTGCGAATATAATCAATAGGACTTTTATTCAAGATCACCATTGAGAAAGGCCAAGACTTGGCCGAAACACGTCTGGTAGAATCCAATTTGATCTTTGTATCTATTATTATAATTTCATTATGTATTTTATTGTTGCTGCTATTTTACCTATTTTCACCATATTGGTCCTAAATCCCTTATGTGAGAAGCCCCGTAGATGGATCTTAATTAGATTAGAGCAAACATTATATGAATTGTCATTCGTGCTGACCCTAAACTCACTGATATTGGAGCATCTTATGTGAGGCTTGCTAACCTCAACAATAGATGTCTCAGTCTGGGGAGTGAGGTCTGGATCTGTGTGTGGACACTGAATCACTAAGACAGTTTATATTATTTGTTTTCTATCTTTAATTGTAAAAGTATCCCTGTAACAATTAATATATTGGACTATTGAGACCCTAAACATTGGGCCGTCTGGATTAAAAACACCAAGCAACATAAGGACGACAGGACAATATCTGGGACATCTCATATATAACGTGAATTGATATCATATTGAATGTGAGTGTAATGGTTTTAATTATTTGCTATAATAAACCTTGATGTACATACTTCACAATTGGTTTGGCTTTGCGCCTGTCCCTTCCATCCCTCTTCTTGTTTTTTTGGCTTTTGGAGTACTTTGTGGACAGTACTTGTCTGGAGGAAGCGGCATCACAACCAGGGTAGAAATTATTGGAGGACACACTTTAATTACACTTGGCTTTATTCTGGACACAACCGGGAAGAAGAAAGGACACTATTTGGAGAACTATATCATTCCAAAGTGAGATGATTTGCATTTAATTTCCATCACTTTCCCACATAGTGGTTTTATTTGGTGTGACCATTGAATAACCTCAGAGTAATATCCACTTTGCTTTTCTCTATCTATACCCATCCCTGCACGAGCCAACTTTATATATTTAATTGCACCGTCCTCTTTATATAGCTTGTGGAGCACTATAGACATAGCAATCAACCCTTTTGGGAAGTTGCTATTACTTATCTAATCAATATGACTGATAAAAATTCTATTAGTTTAAAGGACCCACACTCCTGAGAAAGTAGCAGAGAGAATTTGGTCACAAAAGAAAATATAACCAAATATAAATACAAATTGCTTAGAAAAGTTTGTAAAATGTAAATATGATTATTTATTTTTTATTTCTAAAAACATTATCAAATTTAGTTGTTCAAAAGTCATTTAAAGACATAAAGTCATATCTAAGTTTGCTGGATTATGATGGCATCTGATAGAGGAGAATTAGTAGTGCATGAAAACATTGTTTTTTTAAATTTAAACTTTTAAACACTTACCTTGAAGTTAGCACAAAATCTTGAAATTTCAGAAAGTTGAAAATCAGGGTTAAGACCCCCTCCAAACCAAGGATAAATTAGCATTAATTTCTTAATGTGTTTTGGTCAATCAGGTTAGATTTAAACCTTGTGGTTCCTGTTTGTGCTGCAAAGCAGCCTGGGATATGTAGTGTGGCACTATGTTAGCCGCTATGGCAGTAGCCAAGCACAGACAGGAAGCAGCAGGGAGTCATATGCCAGCAGTGACTTGGGGGCTCACATCACTGCTCTCCTATTGGCTGAGTAAAAGCAGCAGGTGAATAATGGGTTAAATTGATCCCCTAATGCTGCATGCTGATTGGCTGGGGATCACGGGCCTGTGTAGACACCCCTCTGGGGGTGTCAACATAATCATTAGAGGGATTTTTTACATATTAATAAAAAATAAATACAATGTTTTATGAGTTGTGCTGCATACATAAAGACTGCTTTTTGCCTATAGAGTGCAGAAATGTATTAATCCCTGAAACCTGTACATATTTGCCTTTAATAACTACATCTCCTGAATCTTTCTATTGAGCCTATTTATTAAATGTGGTAAAACAATCATATTTTTGTTTAATAAGTCCTTGTTCAGAATCTTTCACTGCTTGATATTCATTTATTTAAAAAATGCAGTTGTTCCTAACTTAAATTCTACATAGATATATAAAAAAAGGGAATACACAAATCAGACTTGTCAGAACTGGAGTTAATCATACAAGAAAAAGTATAAGTACAATAAATCAGAATTGATAATACTAAATAAGTTATCATATATAAACGTCCACTTTATGTATTCTGTATTTTGGCCTCAAGTAACAGATAAACTAAGATGTATATGGCAATATTTTCTCACAAGCAATGGTGAGAAATATGCTACACATGATCTGGAAGGCTCCTTCCATGATCATCAAGAACATAAAGGCATTCATTAGGTTTCTCTGGAAGGAATCATTACAGATAATGGGAAGAGTACTGTGGTCTAGATTCCCAAAAGAGCTTGTGAAAACCAAGCAAGGCACCGCCAGTGCACTGAAGGTTTATCGCATTGATGTCAGGGCCTCTCTGGATTTATTTCCTTGGCCAATCAAAAGCACCAAGTAGACAGAGACGAGGCATTTATGACCTTAGTTGTTATTTATTTTCCTCTTTACTCTTGAGATTTATTTTCTGAGAGACTGCGACTGTAATCATGCCATTATCCAACATAAAAAAAAAAATCTGCTGAGGAGCAGCTGATATGTGAAAACATGTTCTCCATGTGAGAGCTTTCATTCAAATGTGCAGCAAACTGGCACCAATTATAAAACAACAGTTTTCAAACACACTGCACTACAGAGCTAATTGAAGGGGCTATATTGTATTATGACATCTCAGTGGCACAGTACAGAAGCAGCACTCAAACTTGTCAAAACAAACAAAATCTGGCAAAATCTGATGCACAAACAAACTCAACAAATTACTGGTTGGAAACTTTCATCTAGTAAACTATCAGCATTTAATACCCAGATAAAATAAAAGTAATTAAGCTCCTGTGAAGGAAAATGCTAATAAGATTCAGTTATGTATGCCTTTGATAGGGAAATGTATTAATCCGTTATCAGCTTATTTTATTTATTACATGGCAAAGCAATAAGCAGCTGGTATTGATTCTTGTTTGATATTTTTTCATGTGTCAGATCTTATTCTGAAAATGTTTTTGGCTCTATCAGCCAGTAAAGGGAGTAGCTGATTTCACAAATAGATCTCCATAACTCAGCTGATGCAGTGTCCTGACACATTTTATTTAGGTCACAACAGTTGCAAAGCTGTATTTCAATAAAATAAAGTAAGTTGATTTAGTTTTGCAGCACACATTTTTCATGCACTATCAATACTTCAATCGGTATGAAGAAACAGAAAGATCCCTTTTATTGGGGCACACCCTTTTTCCCTGTCGTAGACAAAATTCAGTGCTGTCTTTCATAGACACGTCCTCTGAAGCAATAATACTATTTTCTGTTAATTGTAATAAGTAAAACCAACAGAGTTTGTATGACTATTATACATTTAAACTGTAAATTATTACTTTTTTATATAGATCTGCAGGCTATTCATTTGATATTCCATTGTATATAGAAGTTGTATAACATTTTATTTGGAAGTTGTCAGCTATTCAATTGGTATACTATTTTATGTGGAAGCCTTATGCAATCCACTTGCTACTCCACTTTTATTAGTAAGCTTTTCACTTGGGGCCTCATTCAGTTGCGATTTGGCCAATTGAATAGGACTCTATAGAAGCACAGAGCATATTTTTTTTACAGAAGTTTTTAGTTAGTGAAGACCTTGCTTTTGGATAGAAGTCCACTAACTAAAAACTTCTGTAAAAAAATATATGCTCTGTGCTTCTATAGAGCCCTATTCAATTTGCAAAATTGAAATTGAATGAGGCCCTTGGTATATAGCTATTCACTTGGTACAAAGGGAGAATAAAAATACCACTGTGCAGTTCATATAAAAACTAACTATAGAGAAAATGCCACCTGTGCCAGAAATTGTAGCGTCAAATTGAGATAGCTTATGAATATGTATTTGAAATGCGTATTCACTAAATAGTAATAATATTACATAGGATGACTCTCATAATTGGGTGACATAACTATGTGAGGAGGGGGGGCTTAAAATCTCTATATTTTAAAGTGATCTGTGCAATAATTTTTTATGAACTCTTTTAGTACTTGTCAAAAAATGTAAAACATGTAATCTTGGTCTTTTGTCCCAGTGTATTTCTGTCTCATGCAGCCTTACATTTAAACAGATACATTCTTCCTCGTAGTTTCTGTATTTCCTGCAATAAACATTTCCTCTAATCTCTTAAATGCTTGTATATTCAGATATTTTTTCTTGGATTATCATTCATTTTATTCTGGCTCCACACTTTTCCTTTATTTCCTCTAAAACTGGGAATGACATTTGCCAATTACGTCACGACCAGGAGTGTGATGAAAAAGTTTATTCAAAACAGCTCTGTTTTAAGGCACAGAGGAAAAGCATCCACATTGAGAGCAGTATGTTTTATAGAGAAACTGTAAATTGCTCAGACAACTTTCGTTAGCTAGTTCACCCCTGCAATAGGGCATCTATTTGACCAACAGGACGTTAACATTTAAATCTGCCTTATTCTACAATTAATAATGGTTAGCAAACACCAACACTATTTTTTTAGGCTTTTTGCCATTCTGTATGTTAAAATATTAAGTTACACAGTTGCAAACTTTATCAAGATACATCTCATAATGTTATTTTCTAGTCTAGGCTTAAATAACATAATTTCAACTAAGGCTCTGATGTTTTAACTCTTTAAATAGTGTTATTTATATCCTATCATTTTGGTCAAAATTGTTTGTTTTTGGCCCATTTTTTAGTTTATTGTTTAAAGTTGATTTCTACTTTTAAATTAGATGGAGGATCATATTGAAAGGCGAATTCAAAACACAAAGGTATAGAAAGAAATTGGTAAAAAGAACCACGAGGAAAAGGAATCAGGTCACATTTTCCTGCTTATTTTTATTATATACTAGGAACTTGCCCGTCAAAAATGACAGGAGTTAAATTGTAAGCCTGGCAATGCCGTTTGCCACACAATGCGTGTTAGTGTGTTAGGTTGTGTTAGTGCCTTGGTTTAAGTGTTACTGTGTTTCTACCTTGTGTTAAATGTTAGTGGCTTGGACGAAGTGTTACTGGCTTTCGTTATGTGTTACTGCTTAGGGCTCGATTGTACGTCCTGCTGGGTAGTTTTACATCCTTCGGCCTCGTTTTTGTTGTGTTTTTTTGGCAGACCCTCTTCTATTTCCCCCACTGTCTCTACCCCTCTCCTTCCCTCCTCTTTGCCACTGTCCTCCCCTTCTTATTTCTCGCCTTCACACTCCCTAACATGCCCAGGGACTTTAGAACTCTTGGGGTGTTATGAGCCCCAGGCTAGCAATGGTTAATACTGTGTGGAGTTGTGTTATGCAGTATAGTTTTTCTATCAGGTTCTGTATGTACTGCATCTTCTGGCCAGTACACAAGGGGTTAAACAGTCAGTTGGGTTCCAGATTTAGAAAAAAAAACAGCAACTGTCATGTGAGTTTTCTATATATAATAAAAAGACGAACAGTTTTGTACCTGTGTATTATGTATAGTTACAGCCAGTAACTTCTACAGCTCCTGCTTTCCTGTGGTATTGTTGGTGCTCCCTGATGTCCTGGTACTGATCCATATCCTGCTAGCAGGGATACAACAGACCTCACAATTCTACTGGGAAGGATTGACCTAGGATCTTTCCAAGCCCAATCAAGTAGTAGATCGTGACATTCCCGTTCTCTTCTTCCCCCTTCTCTCCATCTTCCACACTTCACATCCTTCTCTTCTCTCTCTTCCTTTTCTGTTTCTCTCTCCCATTATTTTACCCATGTTCTCGCTCCCTTTTTCTGTCTCTACTCCTCTCTATTCAATTGCTCATCCATTGTCTCCTCTCTCTCCCTCCCCCCTTCTACCTCTTTTCTCCTTCTCATCCTTCCCATTCCTCTTTTCCCTCTTCCTCTCTTTACCCTTAATTTCCCCTCTGTTCCACTATTCTCCTTTTCCTTTCTGCTCTTTTACCACTCTCTTCTCTCTCCTCCTTCCCTTTCCACCATCTCTTACTTCCCTTCTCTCTCTCACTCTTTCTTCTACCTTCTTTTCTAACCTTCTCCTCCCCTTGTCTCTTATTCTCTCATGCTTTCTCCTCTCTACTGCATTCTCTCCCTCTTCCTTTATCTCTTCTCTCTCCCTTCTCTGTATTTTTCACTTATTGTCTATCCACCTTTGTAACTCTGTTCGTTCTCTCTGCCTTTTCCCCTTCTACTTCCCATTTTCTCTCTTCCCCTACTCTTTCCCACCCTTCTTCTCCACCCCCTTTCCATTACTTCTCCCATCCCCTCTTTTTCTTCCCTTTCCTCACACTCTCTCCCCCTTTGCTAACCATGTTTTCCCACTCACCTTTCTCTCTCATCCCACTCTCATCTTTCTTTACACCTTTTCACCTCCTTCACCAAACCCTCTCCATCACTAGACATGTCTCTACCTCTCTATACCCGTTCCACTGTCCCCCTTATATCCCTTGAATTTCTCTCTCCTAACTTCTCTCCCTTCTCTTCATCTCCTTTCCTCTTCTCCCTCTTCCTTCTCTGTCTCCCTTTTGCTTCCATTTTTCTCTTCTCTACTTCTCTGTCTCTATCTCTACCCATCCCCTCATGTGCCGATGATGGCCCCAATTTTAATTATTTTTTTTTGTGCACTAGGGCCATCCATTTACTAGCTCCGCCACGGAGTAGAATGGTACCATAAGGACTGATCCAGAAGAACTGAATCACACAAATCAGTTTGCTTTTTATTATAACTGTGACTGGCTGTGAAGGTGAACACTCCCTACAGTAAACAATTAATGTAAATTCATGCAGAGAGATTTGCTATTCTACATTTCATCAAATAATAAAAGTAATTTTCCCATAATTGTCATGTAAAAATCATTTAGAATAGTTGAAAACCACACTTTTAAATGTATTATAGAAAATCGGTTATATAAAATAGTTCTGTTTTTGTGGATATATTTAAAAAATAATATTTTTTTATAGTAAACAGGCATTTTTGCATTCAGTACTATTCATTATTGATCACTGTTGTAGGAACACACCAATTTTTTACTTACTATATTTGTCATATTTATTTTGTTAACTAGTTCAGCATAAGTAGTTTCCTGTTTTGGGATTGTGGTTTTTGTTTCACCCATCAAAGCTGGTATTTTTTAAATGTGCAACTGAAATATGTACAGGGAACAGAGAAAATCTTTACTACAGTGGATATGATTCACAATAATAAATCATTTTGAGAATTCTTGCATTGTAGCATAAACTTCAGTACAAATACACAAAATTTTATTATGAGCGCCCTTTGATTATAACCACAGAAAGAGAGGGGCAGTCAAGGGAAACATATTGTGCGAGTAATGAACTCTCTTGAGTATAGCCATTGATCCCACTATTGCTGGGAAAGTAGCACAGCATTGAGTCTATTTTTTAGATTAGACTCCAGTTACCAACTGCAGGATAGCAGTTATTTTCTTTTGAATGCATGACAATATTAGTTTTAAAAAATGTAAATAATATATTGCTCCCAATGGCCACTGTAAACATTCTTGAAAAGGACAGTCTTCCTAACAATTAAGTAGTAAAGTTCAGTATAAACTTTCAAATTATTATGAATAAAAAAGTAAAACTTCCACTGAATATTGCTGGTTTTCTTACCATCTATTATTTGTGTTGCCTTTGATTAGATACTCAAAGACTAATAGGAGTTTTTGAACTCCCACTAAGAGTGCTTAGCACTATGTTAATGTAGAATTTAAGAAAGAAATAGTGGGAAAATAATCATCTTTATTTACATTTATTTCCAAAAATGATGACGCACACTTTAACATTTAAAGTCAATTAAAAGAATGGGATAAAACAACCCTGTAGCGGAACCCATCACTGTTTTACCCTGTTTTATGATTATTATGGTTAAAATATGATCCTACTATATGTATGTTGGTTGATGCTCTGCAGAATATTGTCCCAGACATTTACAGCTACTTGGCATGGGAGATAATCTTGTTACAGCGACTCTGCATAAGATAAAGGAAGTCTATTGTATACAGTGTTTTCATTCTCAGATAAGAACAAAGAAGTGTAATTGAATCAATGTCTGATTGTATCAAAGTTGCCAGGGAGGTGTGACCCCCCTATTGTTCTCTTTATGTGTATTGTGTGTGGCCAAATATGGGCATGTGTATTGCCTGTGGCCAAAGAGATGTATATATATTTCTGCAATAACAAAATAAAGTCAGTATTCATTTGACTCCCAAATTGTGTGTCGTCCAATATGGGAGGTCGGGGATGGTGAGACTGTAGTGCTTCTTGGATATTTTACCGTATACCAGCGGAGATTTTGGACTGCGTGTTCCAGCTCAGTTACATTTGGTGGCAGTGGTGGGATTGTTCCCACGGTCAGAAGGACAGCTACAGGAGACACCATTCCGTGGAGTACAAATTGAGGGCAACGCTAGTATCCGTACAGCGCCCCTGGCTACAGCAGGATGGAACCGGCTAGTTTTTAGACAGAGTTCATTCATGAGGAGGAGGAGGCGGCCGCGGACTACAGGGATGCAGACAGAAAGGAACTCATGGTTACAGTACCTCGTATTACCCCACAGAATGAGTTTGGAAGAGAACTCCAAAGCAGACTGGCCTTTTTCCCAGGAACGCTTCCCATGAAAACCTTGGAATGGTTAATGACAGATGTCCACAAATTCATAATGGAAAAGCAGCGGGCACGGGAGCGGTCCATCTTGGGAGCTGCTAACCCACCTCCCACCATTAACCCCCCCCCCCCCAGCACTGCGTCCGGGTGGTGGGAACTACCAAACCCCTGCACGGTACATCAGGTGCCACACGTGTACCCAGCAGGGTCACATGCAGAGAGACTGTCCCAGAAACAGAAACCGCTCCACGTGGAATACTCCAACTAATTCCCCTCCCCAGCGACAGTGTGTACCCCAGGGAGCTGAAGGTGTCGTCCTTCCTCCCCAGCAGCAGTGTGTACCCCAGGGGGCCGAAGGTGTCGTCCTTCCCCCCCAGCGCCAGTGTGTACCCCAGGGAGCCGAAGGTGTTGTCCTTCCTCCCCAGCGGCAGTGTGTTCCCCAGGGAGCCGAAGGTGTCGTCCTTCCTCCCCAGCGGCAGTGTGTACCCCAGGGGGCCGAAGGTGTCATCCTTCCCCCCCCAGCAGCAGTGTGTACCCCAGGGAGCTGAAGGTGTCGGCCTTTCCCCCCAGCGGCAGTGTGTACCCCAGGGAGCAGAAGGGGCCGTCCTTCCTCCCCAGCGGCAGTGTGAACCCCAGGGGGCAGAAGGTGTCGTCCTTTCCCCCCAGCGGCAGTGTGTACCCCAGGGAGCTGAAGGTGTCGTCCTTCCTCCCCAGCGGCAGTGTGTACCCCAGGGAGCTGAAGGTGTCGGCCTTCCCCCCCAGCGGCAGTGTGTACCCCAGGGAGCTGAAGGTGTCGTCCTTCCTCCCCAGCGGCAGTGTGTACCCCAGGGAGCTGAAGGTGTCGGCCTTCCCCCACAGCGGCAGTGTGTACCCCAGGGAGCAGAAGGGGCCGTCCTTCCTCCCCAGCAGCAGTGTGAACCCCAGGGGGCAGAAGGTGTCGTCCTTTCCCCCCAGCGGCAGTGTGAACCCCAGGGGGCAGAAGGTGTCGTCCTTCCCCCTCAGCGGCAGTGTGAACCCCAGGGGGCAGAAGGTGTCGTCCTTCCCCCCCAGCGGCAGTGTGTACCCCAGGGAGCAGAAGGTGTCGACCTTCCTCCACAGCGGCAGTGGGTACCCCAGGGGGCCAAAGGTGTCGTCCTTCCCCCCCAGCGGCAGTGTGAAACACAGGGGGCAGAAGGTGTCGTCCTTCCCCCCCAGCGACAGTTTACCCTAACCAGGGGAGACACCAATCTCCCAGACGGCGCAGATGGGACCTTGGTCTCTGCGCCCACAGCTTGTCCAGATCCCCAACTACCGTCACTGGGACAACCGGAGGAGGGGGTAAGTACAAATTCCCCTCCCCAGCTAACTTCTAATGTGGCCCCAGGGTTAACAGAGGAAATGTTAACCCCCACTGACCCCCACGTTTCCCTGGCTACTGAGCCGGAATATGTCCCAAGTACCCCAGCAGAAGAGCTGACAGCGGGGCAGAGTGCAGTCGGCCTCTGCCCTCCCTTTGTCCCTTGTACAGAGCAGGAGGTCCTGCAGGTTATACCAGCAGAAGAGCTGGCATCAGGGCAGAGTGCCGCTGGCCTCTGCCCCTCAAGTCCCCTCAGCGTGTTGCACCATCACCCCAGCAAAATATCCAGGTGCCTGTTTAGACTTCCCCCCAAAGGGGAGATGTGTGACGAAGTGCCCTTCGCCACTTTGGCTTGGAGAGGACTGTTTGCCAGCCTCCTGCCCTGCGACTATGGCCCTGGTACATATTGCCCTTTGGAACCCGTGTTCGGCCATACCAGAGTGTATGTCACTCATTCTGGCCCTTTACATAGAGGGGGTCATTCTGTACTTGCCCTGTGGGAGCGGTGATACCCCAGATAGCTATGCCATGGAGCCCATTCATATGATGAAAGACTATGGGAAAGACTTTAGCTACTTGGCAATTGAACTGTGTGAAGAGGATCTGAGCGCTATTCGGTAGTTTTGTGCGCTCAGATCCCAGCTATCTGGGGATATGGGAAATGTGAGTAAATGTGAATTGCAGTAATGCTGATGGGTTGTCAAACTAGAGAATTGACCAACAAATACTTTTGTCCGGACATCCCCAGGCCGATCCGTTGGGATCAGACCGTGTATGCCGGCTTATGGTCACGGGGGAGGTGTGTAGCGGAACCCATCACTGTTTTACACTGTTTTATGATTATTATGGTTAAAATATGATCCTACTATATGTATGTTGGTTGATGCTCTGCAGAATATTGTCCCAGACATTTACAGCTACTTGGCATGGGAGATAATCTTGTTACAGCGACTCTGCATAAGATAAAGGAAGTCTATTGTATACAGTGTTTTCATTCTCAGATAAGAACAAAGAAGTGTAATTGAATCAATGTCTGATTGTATCAAAGTTGCCAGGGAGGTGTGACCCCCCTATTGTTCTCTTTATGTGTATTGTGTGTGGCCAAATATGGGCATGTGTATTGCCTGTGGCCAAAGAGATGTATATATATTTCTGCAATAACAAAATAAAGTCAGTATTCATTTGACTCCCAAATTGTGTGTCATCCAATATGGGAGGTCGGGGATGGTGAGACTGTAGTGCTTCTTGGATATTTTATCGTATACCAGCGGAGATTTTGGACTGCGTGTTCCAGCTCCGTTACAAACCCCTTATCTTTTTTGGATATTATCTAGAAATCAGACTTTTTTGTCAAAAAAATGCAACTGACTTTATAAATGTGTGATTCACATATGCAATTTCATGTCTTATTCTATAATTATATTCTCAAGTTTGGTATAAAGAGACTTAAGTCTGAGCCATTTAGGGTAGTCCGCAATACCTATAAGGGCTAATCAATTTAGAGGTTATGGTGTTCTCCTTATTCTCTATACAGTATATGGCAGATTTGGGAGCTAAGGATAAGAGCATACCACCCTTCAGGGTATCTTAGCTTCTCCCTAACGGTATGTAAGGACCAGCCTTAGGAATAATCGGTTTCCTAATATACAGCTTCTACATTATGGGAGCTAAAAGTACAGACCCCCACCATTCAGGATACCCTCGCTCTCCCTATCGGACTAGCCAAGCCGGCTCCATCTCTGATCAATGTCGACGTCACGCCGCACGTCTGAACCTGACGTACGTTTCAACGCGATTGCGTCTTTCTCAAAGGGGAAGAAAAATAATAAAAATCATATTTCATTGTTTAAAATGGAATAAACATAGAGTCATTAATATATATTTTTAATGAACTTTTTAATAGTCACAATGAAAATCATTATTAAATATTTAAATCAAACACAAGAATGTCACTTTTTATTTTTAATGTAAATTATATATTTTTATCACATGTATCCACCAAATTATATGTATATATAATATTTAAAAGTGTTGTTACTATATAAAAAGATGGATACTAAATATTTTCCACTATTGTTGTAATATTTTATTTTGAGTAAGTTTTAACACCTATTTTTAGGTTTAAATATTAATTTACACGTATTCATATAAGTTAGGATTATCACTATACATACACCATTTAAAATTATGCACTAATATATAATATCTTTTTTAACAAAGACTATCTATGAATTCAATAAATATAAATATTATGATTGGACTATCATGGTTATATGGATCCATGTTTATTTAGTATTATTATTATTATTTTTGCAATTTTTTCTAGTTTAGTTATTTAATTATTAAATTTGGGATTTCTTTAGTTGTTATTATTGAGTATTTGCCTTATATTACCAAGGTTACCATGGTGAAGCTTCCCAATAAAAGAGATGACAACAGTAACGCACGCCTTCTTCCCCTTTGAGAAAGACGCAATCGCGTTGAAACGTGCGTCAGGGTCAGACGTGCACCGTGGCTAGTCCGATAGGAAGAGCAAGGGTATCCCGAATGGTGGAGGTCTGTACTTTTAGCTCCCATAATGTAGTTCCCATAATTCCCAAGGCTGGTATTTACATACTGTTAGGGAGAAGCTAAGATACCCTGAAGGGTGGTAGGCCCTTATCCTTAGCTCCCAAATCTGCCATAATCTGCCATATATAGTGAATAAGGAGAACACCAAACTCCTATTAGTCTTTGAGTATCTAATATTGCTGGTTTAATCCAGAAAAAAAGGAAACTATTTCTAATAGACAAGATAAAGTAATTCCGTTATTAAAAAAGTAATAAAGACCTTGGTGAAAAACCTAGAAGGAAAGTGAATTTCGGGATAAATTAAAGGTTTGATGGACTGGGATTTAACAAAACTACAGAATTAAGCTTTGAAGAGTTTTGTATGTAAAAAGGCACCTGGGTTAGGTAATGTTTCAAATATAAAAATACATTCAATGATTTGCAAAAAATATTAAAGAAACAGATCAGAACTATTTGGGAAATCAGTAGCCTTAATAATCACGTTAGAAATTAACTCATACCTAGAGGTCTCAGAATACAGGTAGTCCCAGCCTCAAATCTAACAAATGATGAGTTTATAAAGAAATGGCAAAAGATTATATCAAGATGTTCATTTGAATTGATGAATCTTATAATAGAAACTGAACACATCAATTTAGAAGAGATCAGCTCAAAAATACCTGAGATACATAAAAATGTATGCCTCTGAATATACAAACAATTCTGTCAAACTGAAAGAAAATCTGGAAAGATGCAAAAAAGAAATAAAGGAAAGGAAACAAAAAAGTTATCTCAAGATCAGAATGATTTTCAAACAGGTAGGATATATAAAAAGTAATCTACACATACATCAACAAAAAAAGTGTTAATGACAGATGTACTGTAAGTTCGTCTGACTATGATCCCTCTGATATAGAAGAACCATCCTTTTCTAGTAATAGAAAAACATTTAATACAAGAGAAATGAGAACAGGGCCTCGTACAAGATCTACACAAGAGAAACCTCAATCTAATACTTTTTTAGAAGGTGGTCGATGTACCAGAAAGAAAGCATACAGAAACAACAAGCCCAAGATGAACCAGTTTTCTTAAAAACTGGTCCTGAAAGTGAAGATGACAATTTACAAATTATAAACTTGTCCAAGATTAACCTCAATCCCTCTCATATATCAATGTTAAAGAAAGGGTTATCTTTTGTACCCTCATCCAATTCAGACCTCTTTACAAATATAAAAGATCTTAATCTTTTCTTGAGGAAACTGGCATTACATAACTTTTATAAAAATAAAAAAAATAGAGAATATCTAGATTGGGGAATTCAAAAAGAAGATATAGAAGGCCTAAATACACTGATGTCTTTATTAGAGGATAATGAGGGAGACAATGACTGTTATGAAATAAACAATCATACATTTAGAAAAAAAAAGCAAATTCACTCCATCAATTAGCGAATATGCTAATATTTTTGTATTTGGACAACAAGTCACTGCCGATTTAGAAAAGTTATATGGCTGTAAATAAAAAAAGATTTTCAATCTGAGTAGGCAAGAAAATCTTGCCCTCCAAGAACTGGAATTGTGTAAAAGTATACAAATAAAACTGTCCGATAAAGGAGGTAATATAGTCCTCATGCAGACTGAGGACTATATTTCGATGTGTGATAAGATCCTAAAAGATGAGACCATAAAACAAAACCCCACGTTTCAATATAGAGGGATATTAAAAGGAATTTTAGAGGAAGCCTTACAAAAGGATATCGTCTCCAGAACCACTTATGAATATCTTCTACCATCAAAACAAACTCTCTCAACCTTCTATGCACTACCGAAGGTACATAAGAAAGTGACACCCATCCCTGGGAGACCAATAGTTTCTGGAAATCATAATCAGTCACAAAATTGTAGCTTTTTCTGGACTACCACTTAAAAAATCTAGTGGTAGCATTACCATCTTATTTAAAAGATACCAGTGAGGTACTTAGAGCTCTAGAACATCCCTGAAAAGGCTTGGCTAGTTGGAATAGATGTAGAAGCTCTCTATAGCAGTATACCTCACAAAGAGGGAATTATGGCAGTTCAGTACTTTTTACAGGCACAAAATGAGGAAAAAGAAAATTTTAACTCATTCCTATACAGCTACTTGAGTTTGTGTTAACCAAAATAATTTCATCTTCGGAGGTAGATGGATACATCAAACAAAAGGAAAGGCTATGGGCACTCCTTGTGCTCCAACGTACGCTAACCTTTTCCTAGGGTGGTGGGAAGAAAAATGGTCTTCAATGAGGTATTAAGAGAGTATATGGATAACATCCTATTATGGAGACGGTTCATAGATGACGTCTTAGTTATATGCGATGGACCTAAGGATATCTTTATCTCTTTCATGAAGATCTTATATACTAACCCCGTAGGTTTAAGGTTTACTTTTGAAATGGATGAAAAATAAATATCTTTCTTGGATTTAGTTCACATGCACCGGCCATCAAAAAAGCAATCAAAGGGGATATAGCCATAGAATTTTGCAAAATCATATCACCAAGCATTACATACCCCTAGAGGAGACTTACTAGTCCCAAAAGACAAAAAAACAGTCTAATAATTCACCCACAGTGAAATTTATAGGAACATTTAACCAACAATAGAGAGAGATAACAAATATCATTAACACATATACAAACATACTTAGAACTAATGAAGATCTGAACAAATTAGTTGGAGATAGAATCTGAATAGGCTGGAGGAGATCTAAAATGTTAAGGGACCAAATAGTCAACAGTCATTTCCGTAGAGGCAGAAAAACTACTGGCTCTTTACCAGACGGAACCCATGGGTGTGGACAAAAGTAGTTGAAATAATTGATGGACAATGGAGAAAAATTAAGATTAAAGGTTTCTTTAATTGTACCAATACCAACGTGATTTATTGCTTAGAATGCCCATGCCAACAGAAATATGTTGGAATTACAACTAGGGAGCTAAGGCGCAGACGAGGGGAACATTTATGCAATATTAAAAACAGCAAAAAAGATATGCTTAACAATAAGACTCTTACGTCTGTGACAAAACATTACATTCTAAAACATAATTCACAACGCCTAGTAAAATGCTGGGTATTACAAAGAATAGATATCGGCATGAGGAGAGGAGATAAAACTTGGTGGATCACTATTCTAAATACCATGAGCCCTTAAGGTCTCAATGAAGACATCAATTTTATGTTTTTGTTTGAAACTATAACAAAAAGATGATAAGATTTCTTCAAAATGTTTTATTACTCCCGAAACTCTGAAAAGCAATTATCAGGGCAGATATATTACTTTGAAGATTGGAATTTTCAGCCCAACTAATTTAATAGTAAAATGCATTTTTATTTATTATAAAATAAAAGTAAATCACTCTATAAAAAGTAAGATATGTATGCATATTAAATATTTTATTAAAAGATAATAGCTAGAAAAATGAATGGTTGCAAAATCAATATATAGACCTTAAATAAGGAGGTTGACCAATAATGGCAAAGCAATTTTAAATTACATTGTAGTATCTAATAAGTCCCTAAAGAATTGAGAAATAAAACATAATTTTTAGGTGAGAAAAGTTGAAAAAAACAATGCAAACATAATTGCAGAAACAATATATAGACCTTTAACAAGGAGGTTGACCAATAAAGGCAATCAAATGTTCCTGTTTTATCTATGTTAATTATTTTAATTAATTTAAGATTCAGCAAATTAAAGATTTTCAAGGAGAAAACTATAGTTGTATTGTGAAATGATAGATGGAATTCAATATTTAACGGTATAATTAATTAGATTTTGCAGAATTGAGTGTATATTTACTACAATATATATGAAGAGAATTTGGTATTAAGTACTTCAGACTAGTCATGAATTAAAGTTTAATAATTGATTGAGAGCATAAATCAAACAAAAATCATATTTGTGATATATTTAATATTTTATTTCAACATGACAGACATAAAATAAATAGAAGATATGATTTAATATTTTATTTATTATCAAAGTTCAGTATGCCATAGTTTTTGACCATAACGTTAGGATATATAAGCACTTTTTATCATATATACATATCTTTTGCTCTTTTCTCTATGTTTCTATGTATCAGCCCCCTATGGAAATCTCTATCCATTGTAACATCCAAGAAAATATAGTTGTATTACATAGTTGTATTATGGCCCAAGAAGAAGCAGTCGCAAAACGCGCTTCGGCCACTGTCCCAATACCAGTCCACTTCTGATGACGTCATAGCAACGCGCCATTGATGTGGAGCAACAAACGGCAGGAGTTGGGAGTCTCTACCTGAACTCAAAACAAATACAAGATAAGAAATATTATCATATAATAACGGACCGATTCTCAATATTCCTATATAGAGGTGTTACTTGATGTGAATATTAGTTATAAATGCAAAGAAAAAAACATTAGAAATTTAATAGAGCAAAATTACAAATAATTAAAACCATTTCATAGATATAGATTAATTATAAGTAAAGTTATCTTTACCATTCAGGATTGGGTCAGGAGTCACAGATATTCAGAATAGTCAGATTAGAGGTCACCATAGAGTTTAGGCAAAGGGATAAGTGACAGGCCCCCAGTACCACCAGATCCCCAGCTCTGTCACATAGACAGCACAGGGACTGGCCTTCTATTTCCAATTTAGAGCACAAAAGCACCTTAAAAAATATTTACACATCCATCTCACTCAGCACTTTTTTAGCACATATACATTTATTAATCAATATTATTCTATATATTATCACTTACAATTAAAAAACTATTCTTATTATTAAAAAACTGTGCATGGACATGTACAATAAATGTATAAATTGTCATTAGTAACAAATATACGGTATAGAGATTAAGATGCAAATGGTAATGGATTTATTCAAAAGTATGATATCGATAACAATTGTATAAAAATCACACAATAATACAGTTTAATCAATTGCAATTGTCCTGTTTGCTCTGTTCTGGCAATATATATTTATTCTATGATGCATTAATCTTTTTGTATATATTTGATTATTACTTATGTGTATACCTTATTGATTCAAAAAGAAATACAGAAAAAGTGGAAAGTATACATGTTATTTTTTAAGTAATTTTTTAAACGACATTGTTATGTTTTTTAAGAATCCTCAATAAAATGTAAAAAAATTCTTATCTATCTTGTCAATATAATTACACTTTAAGGAGTAAATCGCTATAAAAAAAGATGTCTGCTCTTTTAAAAAGAACAGTTTCTAATTGACATCTTTATAGCAAACTAACTTAGAAATTAATAGGTGAAATGTGAAATATTAGAATGTAATTGATTTATCAATCTAGGTTCTCCTTAAATAATCAAAAAGGTATTTTCTCCAAAAAATTCCCTTTAACAGCCCATTAAAATTGGTTGAACCTTTTCAGAAATAGTGGCTCAGTCTTGATGGTAAATGCAACATTTAATGTCAATTATACTGGATTTGTTTTATCATATAATGTAGTATAATTCTCTGTTGCACTGACAGCCTCATTCAATTCAGGGCCGTAACTCCATCGCAGATAGCCAATTTTCTGTGACTGAGTTGCGGTCTCCAGCAGGTCTACTTTTACTCTGCTATTAAATTGTCCGGGCCCGAAAGTTAGGCGCCGGTCGCAAGAATCAGAAACCATGCTGTCGACAGTAGCATTTGCGGGCATGATCGCGGATGGAAGCCCATAACGTGGGCTTGGAGGTTGAAGCCCGTAGGACTTTGGACTGAAATTAAACATGAAATAAAGTACTTATTTTAGTGATGTGCGAGCTTGAGAATGTTGTGCTTTTAATTCTAATGTCAACCATTGTGTTCCCCATCATTTACAGTGCTGTATTGAATTTATATTTGCATTTAAAGTGCTCCAATTTGTAGGTAAGCCCTTTGGGAGACCTCCTTGGGCCCAGTAACCTGTGGTTTGACATTGGCAATTTGTGGGCTTGATGGAGTGATTCGCGAGGGACAATTGGAGCAATTGAATAGCGATTTGTGATTTTAGCCGCCGCAACTCTTGTGGCCGTGAAAGATCAAAGGCTTGGAGGGAAGTAATTTGCAATTTGACAAATCGCAATGGATCGCAACTCGCAGCAAGTAACCCAATCGAGCTCGCTAACTGAAGGCAATTGAATAGCAAAGTAGCTTGCGATCTCCATGTGCAAGCCCGGATCTCAAAATCGCAGCAATAGAATGAGGCTGAAAGCCATTTGCAGCACAGGAGAATCTCTTTGTTTGCATATAACTAAAGAAAGACAAATTGTATACTGAAAACAAAACAAATCCAGAATTATCAGAGAAATGTCACAGATCACTTTGACTCTGTGTCGTTCTGTATCAACATTTAAGCAGTTTTTATTGAGTGTTCTTTCAAATTAATAAACATAATTTCTGTATGAAGCATAACATTATTCAACATGACCTTGGATGTCTTGGATGTTTTACAGTGAAAACATAGAATTTAGAAAAACAAACTTACAGTATGCAGCAGGAACTGAATGTGCTCTGTTATCAAATGTTTTGATACAGTTTAGAAAAGTATGCAGCAATTAAGTAAATGATAATTTGGTATGTGTCACGTCAATTTCCAACATATTTTAGTGACATGTTCCCAGACTTCTTTTATAAAGAAGCAGTTCTTGACTCGCCATGCCTTGCTGTCCTGCATTTAAAGAGTATGATTTACACATTCAAACTTATTTCATGCAAGAAACAAACATGACTTTTGGTGGCAATAACAAAATCTTGGTATAGTGAATAGCAGATGGAATACATTGTTACTAGATATAATTGTTTTTCAGAGTGAGGACAAGGATATGGAGATGTAGAATAATATATTAATCCCCTGTAATACAGAATACAAGAGCAGTTTAGAAGCAAAAGATAGGTAAGTATTTAGGATAGAAATGATAAATGGCCTCCAGGACAAAATAAGGAACAGGGTATTAGCGGAAGAAACAAGACGACAATCTTGGGTTGAGTACATGAGATTATATTATGCTAGATATGGACTGGTAAATGCATGTTGCTAGATCAACGGGGGGTAGGTATAATCTAGAATCCTTGAAAAAAAACATAATTTGTACAATTGATCAAGGTGCCTACTCTGCGAATAGGCTATATTCAACTTATTACTCATAGTGACATAATGTTAAATGTATCTGTAGGCGAGAGCTTAAAGTCTACTGATCACCATTCAGTATAGTTTAGTATACAGATAAAGGCTGTGTATAACCACACAAAAGTTACGTTTTCTAATACAGAGAGATATATACTTCAGCAATTCCTTGCCAGGGTAGAATTGTTTTAATGCAGAGCTTTCCATGGTCCTTTAACATCATATAAAGAGCACAATACATGCATAGTAAACTATCCATCAATACCTTTTCTCTGCTTTTGCTGCTGACATTGAGGAGAATGAAACCCCACTTAAAGGAACTACAGGGAGTGATAGAACAGGGTTAATTACTTTATGTACAAAAGTGTTTACTCTCAGGGCCACCATCTCGATATCCCCCACACTGCTTCCTTACCTGCTCCATCTATTCTACTCGATCCTGTTTGTGCATATACACTCTAGTCTTTTGCCCATGTTTGCCTGTTTTTGTGTTTCTAGCTTGCTACGATTGTTTCCCTTTGTGTTGTAATGGTATCACAAAGAGTTATTCATTCCAGAATACTTTCTTGCACTACCAGATTTTTAGGGTGCTCTCTGTCCTTTCTACCATTGTACCATGTCACTGTTCCAGTTCTTTCAGAGCACCATGTCACAATGCTAGTAGTATCAAAGTGGGATCTTACTGTGTCAGTTGTTCCAGATGACCATTTCCGAGTACCATATTCCAGAGTACCATCTGCTGGTTGTTCCAGTGTCTGCAAACCTCTGCTTTCCTTGATTTTGCTTTGCCTCGGGTGATTTATCTTTTCCTTTGGACTCAACTACAAGTATCATAATCACATGTGAGAACATGTCACTGCAACAAAAGAGGGGGTTGATATGGGAGTTATTATGCCAGATGTTTTACGGGTATATAAACAAAGCTGGTTACATTGTCAAAAGAATTAGCAGTGGAAAGAGAGCGGTTCTAGATCCCTAGTAAGGCTGCACCTAGAATATCTGTGCAGTTCTGGAACTTTTATCTGAAATATAACTAAAAGCAGATGACAGTCTGAAAAATAAAACTTAAAAGGAAATACTTAATATTTATCGCAGCACTTTAATATGTTCTGTATTCAGAAGTTCACTTAAATCATTCCATGTCTCAGGTTCAACTATGTTTCGTTCCATTTATTTTATAAGCAAACACTGGTGTCTATCTTGTGTATAGAAAATAACAGTATATGTCTGTGAGGAATCTCCAGACATTCATGACCATACTTTATGTTGCTTGATGAACCCTGGATGCCAAATCAATATTGGCTGAAGAATAAGGGAGGTGCGCTTTTCTACTTCCTCAGACAGAGGAAAAAAACACACAACTGACCTAATTATAGTAGCTGCATAAACCTAAAACTCTGATTTATGAAATGAATAGATAAAATAATGTAAGCATCCATTTGGAAGCAAATAGACTTTAGCAAATATATCTCTTCTCTATTTTGTCTTGGTTTTACAGACAAGAGACAGGGTGATGAAGTAAGGTAAAGTTTAAACCTTTTTAATGTAAAATTATGTTTCACATAGCTGCTTCACAACTTAAATTCCTTACCTTATAGGAGAGAGAAGATTTACTGTTGCTCTGTTTAACATAGAAGCCTGCCGGTCATACCTCATTGAGTTGCTAATTTTATTAGTTAGGCATTGCAATGAAATTAATCAAAACATCACATCTATTTTAATAGAAAATTAACCGCATCTTTATTAAATTTAAGCAGCGACAAGCTTCATCAAGCATTAGATAACAAATTGTGCATACTAACTTTGACAACACTATAGCCCTGAGATAATACTTCCAATGAATGATATACAGTACATCATAACCCGCAAATCATCTTTCAGATGTAAAAACAATAAGCAGACACTATTACTCAACTACAGTGAACACACTGATAAATTGAGCTTATCATCCTAAAGCTAGCTTCAACCACTGAAGGGGCCAGTTAATTCAGTACAACTTGGAGCACACCACTCTTAAAAACATGTTGAAATGATTTTTGAATTTTTGAAAAAGGTGAATTTTGCACCGAACAAAATCATAAATGAAGTGTCTGATTACATGAGACTCTAACATTCCCCCGGACAGAGCAACAGCTCAGTGCAAAGAGCCGAAACAGAAAGAGAGTTAACCCTTCACAAATTCATATGTGGAGATAAATGACTGCTGGAAACTCTAATATGTGACTTGTGGGTTAAAGGATTACTGCATCATTCCTAAATGCAGAGAAAAAAACATAAATCATTGTGCTCACGGAGTCTACACTGCTTGGTGTTGACATATGTTGTTAATCATGGTACAGTCAGGAGTGTGTTTGTAAACAGACTAAGTCTGTTATTAGTGTTATATTAAAAAAAAAAAATAGATCATTTTAACATAGAATCATATACTTTTTCACACCATGAAGAGTACTTATAGCAAGGTAAATGACCCTTTAAGTGGTGAAAGTTATGGTGATCTCACATGTGTTTCTGACTCCTTCAGAACTGAACAGGCAACATCAGCCATGAAGTATGATGAATATACCATTAAAGATAAACATATAATATATGTTATATATTTATATTTTAATGTGCAGAATGGAATATTTAATATTGCAGCATTTAATAGTCTTGTATCCTATTGTCTATGAGATATATGCACAAGCTGAAAAAGCATACACAAAATGCTCTGATCGAAACCATTCAAAGAAACTTCTGGACACTTAAGAAAATGCAAACACTGGTTAGCTGTAAAGAACAAAAACAAACACTTAATCATTGTCTTTAACCTAATGTAATGCTTTTTGGATTGACTGTATATCTTTATATCCCAGATTAGAATTCTGTTTACAATGCCATTTTGATCAAAATTAACAATATTTCTCTCCTGTTTGACACCAGTCTTATATACACAATATTGTTGTGTATGAAAAAGGTGACTTGAAAACAAGTGATTGTTATGCTCAAGACTGCACACAATGCACCTCCAGTTTCCCATTCCTAAGAAAGGACATGTACATGATCCAACTCTTTCACTGTGAACTTACACACTTAAACATCTCCTTGGGTTCTTTCCTCTTGCTCTCTAGTATAAGATATTTTGTCACAATCCCACATTTTTGTTTTCGCAGGAGCTCTTCCCGATGCCTTTCTTCTGCTTTGGTCAGTGAGATTCAGGATTTAAGCACGTCAGTGATCATTAATCTCCCTAAAGAACCCACAATAGTCTGAAAACATGCAAAAATAGCACATGGAGTTATAATCTGCTGCAAAACATCCCATTCATTCAGCTGAAAACCATACAAGACAAATGCCAAGTAACCTAATTCAGTTATAGATTTGCATATGCAACCCCCAAATCTCCAGATGTACTTCCTGTTACATTTTACCTGTTTGTTGGATCCACAGGTAAAAAACTAAAATCTACAGCTTGTGTGGATTAATGGTAGAGAAACAATGTGATGGCTGTTTCGTGAGACTACAAGTGTATTTTGAAGTAAAAATGACATGTTTAAAATGGAATGGTATATGTTCAATTGCAGGAGGAAAATATGAAGGGCACATGTATAGCCTCTAATGGCCACATGCAGTTCCTGTGGTGTTTGCTGTCCAGGGGCCTCATTCAATTGCTACGATTTTGAGCTGTGAGGTCGCAAGGGGAGGACGCAAGCTACGTAGCTATTCAATTGGTTTACGTTTGGGACCACCGATCGGCTTGCGAGCCTCGAGCTGAGATCCCTTCTGATTTGCTAAATTGCAGCTTCCATCAAAGCCTTTGATCTTGCGCGGCCGCAAGAAATCACAATTCGCTATTCAATTGCTACAATTACCCTTCCATCAAGCCCGTAAATCGTTAAAACTGAGCCGCAGCTTACTTATAACAAAGAGGTCCTGCAACGCTCTTACTTACAAATCGTAGCACTAATTAAGCAAATAAAAAAAACATCCTGTACTTTTATTAGAAGTGAAAGTGATTTTCGGTCTTAGAATTAATAGCTCAACATTCCCCTACTCTCAAATTGGCAAACAAAAATTGTGTATTTTATGTAAAATTTTCGTCGCATTTTTTAATCCAACCTCTGGGCTTGGAGGTTGAAGCCCGTAGGACTTTCTGAAGGAAATTTAACATGAAATAAAGTAGTTATTCATGACGATTTGAGAGTTTGAGAATGTTGTGCTATTAATTCTAAGACCTAACATCACTTTCTCTTTTACTAAAAGTACAGGATGGCTTTTTTATTTGCTTAATTAGTGCTACGTTTTGAAAGTAAGACCTTTGCAGATCCCATGTGCTTGAATGACCTCCAAGCCCGTAACTCGTTATTCGCATCCTCAAACCCGCAAACTCGGAGCAGTGTAAATGCAAATATAAATTCAAGACAGCACTGTAAAACATGGGGAACACAATGGGTGGCATGTGGAATAAAGGCACAACATTCTCAGGCTGGCACATCGCCACAATACAATACTTTATTTCATGTTTAAATTCCGTCCAACGGGCTTGAATAACCTCCAAGCCCATAACTCATTATTTAAGCCCGTAGAACTTTGGGCATAAATTAAACGTGAAAACAAGTATTGTATTGTGGTGATGTGCCAGCTTGAGAATATTGTCCCTTTAATCCTCATGTCACCCATTGTGTACCCCATCGTTTACAGTGCTTTACAATGCTGTCTTGAATTTACAGTTGCATTTACAGTTTTGCATTGTTTGCGATCGGCCGTAACAGGGACCTCCTTGCGGCGCCACCCAATTGAATACCAGCGTAGACGTATCGCTACGCGGGGCCGTAAGCCGGCCGCAAGGATTCGCAGATTTGAGGTCATTTTACAGCCCTTAATTGAATGAGGGCCCATCAATGTATTACACAGTATAGATGCAAGTAATCTGCACCTTTACCTTTCTCTGATTGACTAGTCTTATGATTAAATATGATTAAGATTTATTTTGATTTTCTTAAATTCACTACAAAATCCAACTTAGAAGGAAACTATAACAATATCAATGAATGCAACAGTATTATGAAAGGGACATTGAAAATTCCATGAGATCCAAGGATTTAACAAATCCCTTCCCTCCCTACTCCACTCATCATAGCAGGATAAACTAAATACTTAAAAGCAAGTGATCAAGTCAGACAATATGATAACTATCTATTTGCAGTCTTTAAAATTAATATTTTCACTGACAATGGTTTTGCAACCATGGGTCTGTTCACACACGTGAAGTTTTTCTTAACGTACAGTGGTCCTTTAACCTAAATTGATAGTGCACTCTCTTCTCTTTAAATAACCCTCTAAAACAAATAGATTTGTTTCCACAGCACTATTATCTGGTGGTTACAAATTGCTCTTTTTAATTAGCATAGTCATTTTCTTACAAGTAAAACAGATTGTAGTGCATTCTCTATTTAAACACAGCTGTATAGCCTTGAAAACTGTTCAGTATTGCTGACTGTAAATATTTAATTTGTGACAAATATAAGATTCACATTTATTTTAAAAAATGTACAATTTTTGGCACTTCTTTAACATCCATTCTCAAATGTGTATGGTATATTGAATTTTATTTGTATCACCATCATCTAGAAACAGAAATAGGTTGTAAATGTTACTGATTAGTCAATTTGCAAAGGTCTGGAATCTTGTCAGTTTTTGCAGGTCAGCAAGTAACAACAAGGAATTGCAAGACAAAATCTAGTTACAAACAATTAAGAAAACATTTAAATCTAGTAACCTCCCTGTCACTTGAGTTGTTGCTCAGATTTCTCTGTGGCCATGGTCGTCTCTTTCTATAATTGCTTTATGCAAATTCTAATCTAATCAATAAGTAAAGCAAACTCAATAAAGCATAACCACTCTGCTTTAGAGATATAGGTTATTTTAAATATGCAAATTATTATGGTCTTGTATACTACTTAGACTCCCTTAAAATTAAGTAATAAGTATTTTTTTATTATGTCCAACACCTACATAATTTTATTATTAGATAGGATATATATCAATGTCACAACCAAAAATCTGAGGGGTCCATGTACCCCTACCTTTCCTGCTTTAGCTTACAGGGACCATTTATAGGTTGTGACTTTGTTCTCATCTCAGCACACTAGCTATTTAGATCCAGACATCAGTCATGAGACCGCAGAGAGATCAGACCACACCGGTATTTAGTGTATGGAAGACTGAACACTTCTTTACTGTTACAGAGATATATAATACACAGACACTTTAGATCCCAGACTTTTGTTTTGATGCTAGATGAAGAGTATCACTTTATGACTATACTAGACTAGGGAGTAGAGAAACATCTGGGAATTCCACATCAGCACCACAAGTCTCTGCTTAATGTATTAACCCATATCTCCCTCCAGTGACCCCTCTGACCAAACCAAAATTCCAGGTGGCCATATACTCATTCAAATTCCTGCAGAGTTAACTATTTGTTTGTTGTCACACTAACATACATGGCCGAAAGTGTAAGAGTCCCAGATAACAGTGGTACATGTGAGGTGCAGGGTCACCAAAATCAGTCATGACAATCAATACATCTCAAACACTGGTATTCAGTTGATAATCAAAATATGTTTATTAGTTTCCAATATCTGTTGTATGTGCCCTGTTATCTTTAGAGGAAGGAAGAGAAACGCGTAAACTAGGTGCGGTCAAGAATTAAATGACATGGTTAAACATTGATATCCTGGGAATTGGTGAACTTAAATGGACTGGAATGGAACATTTCACATCAGACAACCACCAGATCTTCTACTTTGGTCAAGAACTTGGTTCAAGAAAATAGGGAACCTAAAAGGCAACTGTCATGCAAAAGTGGGAGTGATAAAATACAAAAATGGTATGGACTTAAGAGAAGAAGATCAGATAAAGAAGAGGTGGCAGGAATACACTGAAGATCTATACAGGAAGGATCTTAACAGCAGTGATGACCTCAATAATTTGTCCAACGAGTTGGAGATAGACATCTTGGAGAGCAAAGTGAGATGGGCCCTAGGATGTCTTGCTGATAATAAGGCTGCAGGAGGTGATGGAATCCCAGTTGAACTATTTAACATTTTCACAGCATCATCCTGTAGAATTTTGCTTACCTTACGCAAAACATTTGGAAAATGCAACAATGGCCAATAGACTGGAAAAGGTCAGTCTACATCCCAATCCCAAAAAAAGGAAGTGCCAAAGAGTGCTCCAAATATCGAGCAATTGCACTTGCCAGCAAGGTAATGCTTAAGATTCTACAAGCTTGAATCCAACAATATATAAACCAGGAACTACCAGATATGCAAGCTGAGAAAAAGGCACAAGAGATCAAAATTGCCAATGTCCGCTGGATAATAAAGAAAGCAAGAGAGTTCTAAAAAAAACATTTACTTCTGCTTCATAAGCCTTTGACTGTGTGGATCACAACAAAATGTAGAGTACCAGATCATCTCATCATCCTCCTGAAGAATCTGTATGTCAACCAAGAAGCCTGAACTGAACATGGGACAACAGAATGGTTCAAGATCGGAAAAGGAGTGTGACAAGGTTGTATATTGTCACCTTATTTATTCAACTTATATGCAGAGTATGGCTGTACTGAATAATTCCAAAGCCGGAATCAATGTTGCTGGAAGGAATATCAACAACCTCAGATACGCTGATGATACTACTATGATGGCTGAAAGTGAAGGGGAACAAAAGGATTTATTGATGAGGGTAAAAGAAGAGAGTGCAAAAGTTGGCCTACTGATCAACGTTAAAAAGACAAAGATCATGGCAAACGGCAATCTCACTTCCTGACAAATAAATGGGGAAGAAGTGAAGGCAGTGACAGATTTTTTTTTCCTTGGATCAAAGATCTCTTAAGATGGTGGCTGTAGTCATGAAATTAAAAGATGTTTGCTTCTGGGGAGGAAAGCTATGGCAAGCTTGGACAAGCTAGTAAAAAAGTAAAGATATTAAACATAGGTCTGCATAGTTCGAACTATGGTATTCCCAGTAGTAACATACGGATGTGAGAGCTGGACCATAAAGAAATCTGAGCGCCGTAGAATTGACGCCTTTGAATTGTGGTGTTGGAGAAGACTGCTTAGAGTCCCTTCGACTGCAAGAAGATCCAATAAATCAATACTTCAGGAAATCAAGACAAACTGTTAGTAATTGAGGTTGAAAAAAAGACTTTTAGTCCATCAAGTTCAACCTTTTAAGATCTCCTCTGATCTGCAATATGCAGATTAGTTGTTAATTGATCCAGAGGAAGCAAACAGAAAAAAACCCAAGTGACACGTATTCCTTCCTGACCACAGATACTGGCGATCGGACTCCTCCCTGGATCAATACTCTCTCTGTCTCTAATTAACCAGGATAACCCTGAATGACATTTTTAATTAAAAATATATCCGGTCCCTTTTAAAGTTATCTATCGAATCTGAATTCTTTGGTAGAGAATTCCACAGATTAACCACTGTTACTGTGAAGGACTCTTTTCTTTCTTTAAGGTGGAATCTTTTTACTCCTAAGTAAAGGGATGTCCTCTTGTCAGTTGAAAACCTCTTGGCAAATATTTATATTTTATTTATATTTATATAGGGTAATCATATTATCCCATGTCTGAAACATCTCAAATGTCTTGAATTTCACAAGAAAGTTCACTAGAAGATATGATCATGAGGCTGAAGCTTAAATATTTTGGCCATATTATGAGACGGCAGGATTCCCTAGAAAAGACTCTGATGCTGGGAAAGATTGAAGGCACAAGAAGAAGGTGATGACAGAGGCGGAGATGGATAGATGAGGTCACTGAAGCAATGAACATGAACTTGATGGTGCTAAGAGGGGCAGTGACAGAGATGCACCTGGCGTGCTGTGGTTCATAGAGTCAAGGAGAGTCTGACACGACTGAACGACTAAACAAAAGCAACAACAAATAAGTGGACAGTAATACCTTTGTTGGACTGCAGTATTCCATGGGTACTTTCATTACCTGGGACTAGGTGATTGGTGTATCGCACTGTGCACTGCTATTTTTTTTATGGAAATCGAGTACCCAGAAGTATAATCAGACTTTTATGCTACTATCTTGTTTTAGCAAGAATTATGTTTGTGCCTAAATCAACAATTATTATTATTATGTTTAAATAAAATAAATCTGTATGTGTATAGAATTGCTCAATATAATGTGCGTTTCTGATAAATGTGCTAGATTAGAAAAATGTAAAAACAGGGAAACTTAGATATACATTTACGGTAAGTGGATCTACAAAAGAGAGTCTGCGTTATTGAAAGTATTCAGGAGAATAATCAAACATTTGCAAGCAGGTTAGCAGAGGCAAGCCGTACATTCAGAATTAGGATATCCTTCCTACTGAAGTCTAAACATGCTATTGGTAGTTAAAAAATGTACCTGTTAAAGAAATGCAGTATAAAACCCCAGGGGGAAGAATGTGTGTTCGTATCAGTGAAGAGGTTATGAATAGCTAGCTGCATGCTTAAGGGTCCCTGGGTGGGGCAGTTGGAGAGAAGGGTGGGCCATTGATAAACATGCTTGTATATGGAAATCACTGCAACAGGTACAGGCTGGGAATTTGGAGTCCAATAGTAAAATTCCTACAGGTATTGCTAAAACTGCAAAGGACACCAGAGACTATACTGTGGCTGAGAGGTTTTTGTTGCCTGCAGCAGACAAGCAACACTGGTTCAGAGTAGGATGTTACTGCAGTTAGGGTTTTTTGCATGTCTGCTTATTTTATTAAAGCCTCTTGAGCTAAATGTGGTCTCTTTTATAAAGTATCATAAGAAATATTATTAGACAGGAGAAGTGGGCTCTGACAAATCACCTTGTCACATGCCCAAAACATAATAATTTTGATCTACTTGTAGATTTGATCTGATGACAAGTAGATTGCATAAGTAAACATATGCATACCATGTTCAACCCTCATGAACATTTAAATATTACTGTACAGGGGAAACATCAGTTTCATTGGCTGAGGAACTTTTAATGCAAGTGTGTTAGAGCAAGGGGAGGCATGCACCTTTGCAAGAATCAGTTGGCACAATGTTGGCAGAGAGGTAGATCTGGTAAGAAAGAATAGCTATATCCCTTGTTAACCATCTTATCGTTAAAGCAGAGTTAAGCGGTTTAATTTGCTGAAAACATTACCATTTTAAAGCTCAGATATTAAAATATGTTTATCAATGAACTTATTTGAAACTTGTTGAAATTTAATTTACCACTGCAAATAAACTTTTTGAAATATATTTTGCCAGTTAAAGGTTTAAAAAAATTAAGGGGTACTCCTATTGATCAATACCATACTGATGCATTTTTGCGTAAAAGGGTCTCTGTACAGCATACAAAGGAAAGACTTTAAGGATATAATTTTTTTTTTTACCTATTTTTTCAATGCTGTGATTACAAAAATGACTTGAGAAAATTAATTATCGTCTGTACGTAATATATGGTCTTAAGAGTTTATGCATTATTTATTACACTAAATTCTACAGTGAAGAAGAAATTTTAAAGAACGTTACTAGAAATGTATGAAATAATTAACTACATTTGAAAAAGACACTTCTAAGTAATTGTGTAATAGTATTCAATAAAGAAAAATAATTATTTGAAAAAAAATCTCTCCGTTTGACATTAGGCAGTATGATTTTCTTTTCCTGGAGCTTGTACTCCGCTAACATAGCAGAACTCTATTTTCGTTGATGCCTGCTTTCCATCAACGTGAGCTCCTAGTGGAAATCACTAACTGCACCACAGTTATCAGAGAAAATTTTCAAATCAGTGTAGAAAGTAGATTTTCACGGACATGTTGCAGCCTAATTTATGGTAGGCTGAGAGTTTACTCACAAGTTCCCTGCAGCTATCTGCTCTGTTTCCTAAAAAAAAATTCAGCTGTAAGTTGAAATGCTTCCCAAGCTGTTTCCACATGATCATGGCGGATCTGCTCAAAATGTTCACCTTTGAGATATTCATGTATCTTCTAAGTGAACAAAAAGACTTTCATTTATTTTGGTCTCACTCGGTCTTGTTTTTTTTTTCTTTGAGATACCTGAGAACCAGTCCATCTCAGTTTATTGCCTTTACAAAATTCTTCAAAAGTATGAATGGTGGTAACAAAACCTTTCGGGATCCAATAGATTTTCATGTAGGCCAAAATTTTCTTACATAGTGGGAAGATTGTGCTCTTCTATAGCAATCACGGAGAAAGCAACATTATCTGGTGTATCCCTGTTTTTTCATAAACATGGCAATTACTTTTAGATTCCCACAGATCTGCCACTGGTAAGCCATGTTGAAGTAAGACTATTCCATGTGAACAACATACCCTAGAGCAGGGGTTCTTAACCTGGGGTTATCCATACCCCTTGGGGGTATGGGAACCAAATGGTGGGGGTATAGGACTTTATCTCTTGGTACTGGTATTTATTTTATTTAATGTAATAATTTATACTTTGCTAGTACGTGAATGGAACGCAATAGAATGCTCAACAACATACAAGCATTTGCAGGAAATGCCGTATTGAATTATACACGTGTGTATTTACTACAACTTTAATTTTCAATTGAATACGTGTGTATTTACTGAACAATGTGTATTTAATGGTTTGTCAATGTACAGATCTCAAAATGTTATTTCATGTTCTCTTTCGAGCTATCCATATCTAAAGTAAATTCAAGCTGTTGACATATTTGGAAGTCATACCGGCAACTAATATGAGGAATGGTGATGATTATTTCAACAGTCAAGTTAAGGGGGTATGGGACCATATTAGACAATCCATTGGAGTCATCAAAAGGTTAGGAACCCCTGCCCCAGAGGAATTAATGGTAGCTCAATACCATTATGCAGTATCACCGCTTACAAATTTAGCTTTGAAGAGTCTCCGATCTTCAGGTTTGTGCTTAAGATTGAGTGCTTTTATTAAACTATTGATCTCTTAGCAGAAGACAATGTAATTTCCCATAGCGAAAAACTAAATTTAAATCCTACTGGTGGTCATAGTAAAATTACATTTTTATATGCTACCAGGGCTACCACACTATGCCCAATGTGAAAATATTTACCCAATAATGCCTAATATTTAAATAAACTGTCTTTTTTTAAAGTGAAACTTACGGTAACATAATTTTTTTAGCTAAAAACATTTTTTTAACGGTCATATTTAGCACGGTAAGATTGGTAAAACTTGACTGATTTCATCACCAAAACATGTAAGCTGTTGACAAGCGCGATCATGATTATTTAGAATTGGAAACCGTTTTTTCATCCATGCCATTTGTTTTCATTTCTCTACCCCTTCCCCACTCTTCCCCTTCATTATATAAAAAGTCTTAGAAATCATGAGGAAAGTATTTACATTTTTAAGCCCACAATGATACACAACAGTTTTGTTAACATTCATGTCTCTTCATTATGAAGCTTTTGCTTTTTATTTCTTAATAATACAGATACCAATAACTAGCCTTTTACATTACCTTCACATTCCTAGAGAATTTCTTTAAGAGGCCTATTTTATGTTTTAGCAGATACCAAAATTCTGATGCTTTAAGACGTTAATATATTTTTCCTTTGACGATAATACGAAAGTGCATTCTCATGAACGGCAAATTGGTTATTGAAAAGAAAAAAATTAAAAGAAAAAATCTTCATATAGAAGATAATGAGCAATCAAGGCCCAAATTATTCTAAAAGAATAACTCCAAGACAGGGGTGGGCAATTCATTTTCCAAAGGGGCCACATGAGAAACTGCAACTGTTGTGGAGGGCCAAACCATAACCTGAACCTAATTCTGCTCAATGTTAATTTTATAGCTTTATAAAAAGCAGTAAATGAAATACATTTGATTAGCTGCTACTGGTAAGAATACACTACAATGTGTGTCATTTTCATAACAAACTTTTAATCTTCAAAAAAACAATACCAATAATGTGGTATATCACACACACTGAGTCTGTCACACACACACTGACTGGGTTGAGGTGTGCTGCGCGTAGGATGGGTGTGCTGCGCATAGGTTGGGTAGACTGTGAGCAGATCAGCTCTCTCCCTGGCGCCTCCATGTGCTCGGCCGTAGGAGGCGCAGGCTTGTTCGGCACTGCACTGATCTGATCCCGCCCCCCTAACAGGCTGTTAACCCCCTGCTTCTCAGATCAAGCTCCTCACAAGCACCAGGGACACAGCCCGGATCAGGAGCAGGATGCAGAGTCTCAGGTAACCAGAGTCCTATCACTGGGATCAGATGTGGTGTAACTGATCTCCTGCACACCCTGTGGCATGTAATTACTCTCATTAGGACCCATTGATTGGAGCAAGGGATAATAATCTATTACTACTTACTCAGCACCACTGCAGGAGATTTTACACCACATCTGATCCCAGTGATAGGACTCTGGTTACCTGAGCCTCTCCATCCTGCTCCTGATCCGGGCTGTATTCCGGGTGCTGTCCAGGCTCTTCCTCCGTTCTGTGTCCTTCCCACTGACACCGTGCTGTACTGAGCTCCAGTTACTCTGTCCCCTCACACAGCCTCTATGTGCAGGCTCAGTCTGCACTGCCCTCCAAAAGCACTGTGCGGCCAAGTTGGAGCATGTTCACAAGTTGCTGTGTGTGCAGGGCACAAGCAATGCACAGGGACACACAGGACATAATAGAGGCAGAACTGCGGCAGCGCCATCTAGCGGGCAGGGTCAGGGTGACATGCTGCCCTGGTGGGCGGGCCTGACAGGGAGAGACAAAGGGCTGGATGGGGCCCACGGGCCCTACAATGTCCAGGTCTGCTCTAAGAAGATCTCTGAGGTTGTATACGCTCTGTACTCCTATCCATGAAGTTTTTTTTACAGTTTGTGCTCTAAAACTGTGCTCATCATGGTTTTTTTTTAGCCTTCTTCAAATTACAGAGATACTTTCAAGGTACTAGTCATTTGATTATTTGAGTCTACTTGACTGCAATGTACCCCAGGCACAGGCACTGGCAAATACCAATGGAAACATTGCTCTAAAAAGGCACCCCTACTACAGTCAACTTCCTATTTCAGAAATGCATTTATCTCTCTCCACAAAATTAAAATTTACCAAATAATATTAGATTGGGTTTAGTTTTTGGTTTACATAACTTTCATTTTTATGAAAGAAAAAAAAAAAAACTGGAAAAAGAAGAGATGATACCGGAAAAAAAACACTGTGCACCTGCAGTGTAAACAATCAAACCCTTTATTGTGTAAATTACATTAGAGCGCTGTAAAAAATAACCTGTTAAAGAGTGAGAAACAGTAGATTGGTAGAGGTAGTAGGAAAATTTATGTAACAGTCCACAGATGGTTAACAGGAGTGTGTCAGGCTAAAAGTAATTTATTGTAAAAGCTGATCAAAACAGGTTGACTAAATAAATAACAAACAAAAAAATCATTTTAAATACTATAGCCTAGCTGATTTCTACATTAAACAAATCAACACAATACTGATGATAAAAAAAACAAAAAGCACAAAGCTACACCACTTAAAAGGGGCAATGTTAAAAGACTGTTAGGATCCATGGAGCTTTTTTAATGCTTGTTCAATTAAGTGACTATCTTATTTCTTCACTGTACACAGCATGTAATTATCTGCAATGATTTCCCCCTACTGTTGTTCTCCATAAAGAAACAGCCGCATTGTAAACTCTGTTGATTAATACCTACGTAACATCAGTGACAGCTCTGCTTCCTGTCATTTGTCAGATGTTCTTCAAGACGCTGCCAAATAAGGGGCCTTCCAATTAATTCTTGTGTAAGATCATTGCATGCTATGTTCTTTAGTATAATAGAATATAATGTTAGCCATTTATAATAGTACACTATAATAGTACAGTATATAGATGCTGCGCCCCGTGGGACTGTTACGAATTAAGTATTAGGGAAAAGTGGCTTGTATCAATATACAATATTAATAAATTTTGAAAATATTTTCTATAAAATACAATGGAATAAATCCATCCATATCCCTTGAAAACACTTCATATGTTTTCCTGCTCAGATACCTCTTGAGAACACCTGATCTGAAGCAGTTACTTACGTACATTTCCTCAACTATAGATATCATAAAAAGAAAAATGGTCATACCATTACCATAGTAAAATTTAATTTTTTTGTAGTATAATTTTACAACTGTAAATTTAAGGGTAGGATCCAAAAAAAAAAAAAAAAAAAAAAAAAAAAATCGAAAAATAACTACATTAAAAAAATGTTAAAAACATTCTCACTTTTTTTTTTAATCTTTTAAACAAATCTTTATCAGAAGCCCACATACTACAAAAACCAAGCTATTTTTATAATACAAAGTAAACTGTTGCTCTCTCACCAGTATTAAAAGGTTAGATTCATATCTGTACATGTAAAATTATTGCTTTTTTTGAAAAATATATTTAGCATGCTAGGATTTTTATACCCATTTCCTGCCTTTACAAAAGGTTACAATTAAAAAAACACTAGTAAAGCTTTTGCGAAAAGATTTTTTCTTGTTTTCACAGAACGTTTTTTTTTTCTTTCAAGGCAGCAGTAACTTTGTTGATAATGCATAAAATCATATGTGCAAATTTTGAGTCTCTCGGAGGCATTGCTGTTGCACACAGTGTCACAGCAATACAGAAAGAAATATTTATATCTATGGAATACATGTGTAGACCCATCTGTGCAGAGCAGCGCATCGCAGCTGCCTATTGTACTGAATGGGGTAAATTGAGTACACTGCTTTAAGTCTCATCCATATTTATTCACCGCCACCTCACCATAAAAAAGTTGCTGCAGAAGAGGTATATAAAGCTTTTTTTATCTTTATCTTTTCCCTCCCACAACCTGAATGCCACCAAATATCAGAGACAAATTTATAATAAAAATCTGAAAAACATGCCGTAACCAGAAAAAAAAATTAAGACCTCTCAAGGTACCGACTTCAAGGGTGGTTTTTGCAGTGGGGGACCAAAGCATGCAGCAGTTGTTTCTGCTCATACATGCACAGCAACTAGTTTTTGTGTTTTCTAGTACAGTACTTATAACTTGAGTTGATGTGTGGTTATTATAAAGGGAAAACAAACTTGCATAATTTCTTTGTGAGCAGGTTTTAGAAAGTAGCCCTATTATAAAAAGGTCCTGAGAGTAAAATGGAGAAGCATTTTTTTTTTAGATCTTTTTTAGTGTTCATGTAGCATAATGTAAGTGTTTCCATATTCAGATCTGTGTCCCCCAAAATAATGCGGCATCTCATGAAGCATTGTCTTCATAATCAAGACCATGAAAACCATGGAGCAGCCTTAAGATTCAACCAATGCATACCAGGTAACGTTACAAAGGAGTCAGGCCTTAAGCATTAAGTGGCAGATTATTACAGAGCATTCCACAGTCTTTTAGTGCAATCTCTGTGACTCCCTTTGATCACATAGTCCTTTGGAGAAAATAAAACACCAGTGCTTACATTTAAGCTGTCCAAGTCTTATTTTGCTGAACCATTCCTTCCAGTGTGTAGGATGAAAATTTGTTTTTATTAAGGATCTCAATATTTGCCACTGTTTTTTTTTTTACAAAGCAAATATTGAACTGTGGATTGTATGGAATTTCATTTGATAAGGATGGTTCTTCTGCACATCTTAATTTTTTATCAAATGGAGGTGCATATGTATCCCTGCACTAGGAGAAATGGGCTTCTTTACTGTAACGCAATAGCTCCATGAACTTGATGATTTGAAGGCAAGTTTTCCAGCTGATCCTCCATGTAATTGTTGGGATCATCATTCTGAGGTCGAAGGAGCTGCTTGTCAGGGTACTCACTGTTGTCAAAAGGTACCCGATGTACACACTGGACATGTGTCTTTAGGTTCCCTTTTTGAGAGGCACTGTATGGACAATATCTGCACTGGAATGGTCTCTCCCCTATGAAAACATAAGAAAAATTACTTGACACACATTTATAGGGCAATATGTTTTTTCCAGTCTGCAATATGGAAACAAATTAGCCCATTTAATTTTAAGTTAGAAATTATTGCAGTGGGAAGGTTTATCCCCCAGAGATCTCAATGGAAATCTCCTGTGGGAAAACCGGAGATAAGATTTACTTTAACAATAAAATCTTTCCCATAAATGGGCAGTGAAATATTAACCGGAGTATAAAGGATTGCATTAAAAACTTACACCTAAGCTACCCACTAATTAAAAGTGCAAAATATTTCAAGATGGTCTAGACTATATGTAAGAGCAGCCTACAAAAATAATAGTCTGCAAAGGTAAGCTTGGCTGACAGCAGCTGAGCTATTAGTTTATGGCCTTGACCCACCTATTGCTAGTACACCCTTGGTATCGGGGACTGAGATGCTCTTATTTAAACCATCTTTAAAGTATGTTTTATTTGTATAGAATCGCCTGAAAAATAAATGAGAGTAAGGGGAAGACGGAAGATGGTGTAGTATAAAATTATTCAGTCAAAATTGCAAGACACACAACAGATTATCTGAAACTCAGCATTTCTTTGTGTAGGGTATCAAAAAATATATAAAAACTAAAGTGGTGCAAAGCAATTGCACCTACAAACCAACAGGAGTAAAAGACTAAAAGTGAATCAAAAGATATACAAAGTAAAAAAATAAAATTATAATTTTTTTTTGTTTTTTGTATATGTTTGATACATTTTTAGTCTTTTACTCCTGTTGGTTTGTAGGTGCAATTGCTTTGCACCACTTTATTTTTTTATATAATTTTCTGATGTTATTTTGGGGACCTTCGATACATTTCTATATTTTGCTCCTATTGCTTTGTAGGCGCCCTTGTGTTGTATGATTTTTTTTTTCCATTAATATGTATCTTGCCCTACAAAGAATTGCTGTTCTTCGGAAAAGCAATATTTTTTCTTTTGTGAGTGTGAAAAGCATTTATAAACTATATTTTGTATTTTCAATCAATTCTTTATTTGTAATTGAGTATTGAAGGAGTTTGACTAGTTATATTGTATAAGCAAATGTTTTACCACTGATGGGCTTGAGGGCTCAGTGGAGTTTTGTTCATTTAAGGCTTTAATTCAAGCAAACCACATTTTATTTTTATTTATACCTCAACAGAATGCAGACTTTTTTATTAAATACATGGTTTGCTTCCAGGTAATTTAAATCAATGACTTATATTAATTGTGATTTCCATGTACATTCACTGCCCATTTTCAAGAAAAAAAAACAATATTAGCCGTTAGAATCAATAATCAGCAATATCTGATACGTGATATTAATGTACATACTGGAACTGTACATGGGATCTCCTGCACCATTCAGGAACCTTGTGTTCACTTTAACTTAAAGGGCCACTGAAAGTTTTTTGCTTTTGTATTTTTTTTTCTTTTAACTAAATATTAAACACTTATAAAGTAGCATATTTGCTTCGTATATTTTACAGAAGCATTTTTAACAAATCAAACACTCTGACTAGAATGTAGATGTTACAATTACCAAGATACTTATAAGAATGGCTTTAATGTGTTATTCTTATCAATTAATCTTTTCTTTTTTTCTATTTTTACCAAATAAATATTAAAATTAAACAAATATACTCAGTGGCTCATTAGTTAGCTTATCGTAAGCCAGTTAAAGGAGGGATGTCAAAACAATACAAAATGGTGACAAGAGATCTCAATAGTTCCAATACAAGTGTGTTCACACAATACAAAAAAAATTAATTTGTTATTGTTTGATAGCATATTCACTTAAAAGTACATTTGGTTGCAGATGTATTAATTTAAATATATGTTTTAAAATGGAAAAAAAATGAAGATTTTCAGGAAAAATGTGATAGGCAATGTCAAAACAGCGAAGTCAGAGGCCACACAAGCAAAGACAGTAGATAGCAGAGAAAGGGATGAAATAACACCACAGCAGCATAGCGGAAACATGAAGAAATGATAGATAAAGAAAAGGTTGAAAATGTGTCCACACAAAGAGATGAGAACTAAAGTACTGCTCTTACACAGATCTGTCAAAACGTTAGGTACCAATTTCCATAAATAATTACCATGGTGAACAAATAAGATATTTTATAGTCAAGGAATCTACAAGTTGAAATGTGAATAAATGTGAGCCTGAAGCTTTCTCAAGATTGTTCTACAATGACATTTTGAACGTCACTGAACAATGCTATGGTCTTAAAACAACATGGCAAGCTTAATGTTTAATTAATATATTAACCTTAAGCTGGGATAATCATCCACTAAAAATTCATTTTGAATTAAGACGAGCAAACACAGCCAATTTTCTCTATGGGCACATAAACAAGATAGCCTGTGATGTAATATATGTGTAACCTCTGCTAGCGGATTAAACAGTAACTAGATAGGTTTGTGACAACAGGTAAAAAAATGACCTTGGTATGGAGGTAAATTAACATCTGCTATTTATTATGAAGACTGTTAATGAACAACTATAAGACTAGACAGAATACACAAAACTACATAGTAATTATTTGTGCAATACATTTACTGTAAATACGTATATGCAGTCAAAATACTAGAATTACAGCAGAATAGTCTACATGAATTTTGATAATTTTCAATTCTAATTTCCATATCAATGAATGAGATAAATTAGCCTGCCATTTATTTGTTCATTGTCTATTATTTTGATTAATAGAACAGCAGCTCCAGCAAAACTGTTTAAAAATAACATTTGCAATTATGAGATATGTACTATTAATCACAAAATTGGAATAAGAACCGAGACCACTATGTTTCATATGACCGTAAACTGCAATAATTACAATTTTAATAGCAAGTGCTTCCAATGAATTATACCAGAAAGTGGGGGGTGCAGACAATATGTCTGATTCCCAAACAAAAAGTTTTTACAGGATATTAGAGTAAGGCTTAAATATACACATTTTTTCCTATAAATTATAGCATTTATATATTTTTTAAAAAGTATAGAATACTTTTTTTTTTTTAAAAAGGAATTAAAATATATAAAATATTTAAGTGTTTGCTACTTAAGTACACAGCATTCACGACAGGTAACATAATGCTAAAATGTTGATGTAATGTTTATTGCAAAAATTAGCAATCTTTTTTGCTAGGTATATGCAAATGCTCAGATTCTATCAATTTCTTTGAAGCTAAAAACAATGCATGCAGACTACAAGGGTATAATTAGTGACACTTTAGAACAAAGGTAACAGGAAAGGTTTTCTGGGTGTATCATTACACTGACACAAGTAATTTTTACCCATCAGTGTACGTTCACTTGATAGAAAATAAGTGGCACCAGAAACAGACCAGAAAACAGTCAATAATCTTGTACTAATGACAGACCGCTAATGGGTGCCTATAGCTTGTAATTAAAGGGGGTATGGAAGTTTCCCAGTTTTTAATATTTAAATTGACTAAGTGTTTGTTTGCATATCTAAACAAGTGCTTAAAATCTATGTTTTCATTTACTCAACTCTTCCAGACAGTCCCTGCAAATGTCTGCCCCACAGCTTAAAAAAAAATGTTGAGAAAGTCTGTAAGTGACTAGTACATCTCTTACAAATTGAAACAATGGGCCATATTCTATTAGAAACTGCCTTAAACTCTTTGGCTTTGAGTGTTTTGTTTTTTAATAAATGTTTATATGCATTCTATTGACTTAATAATTCATTAGTGACAATAAGTATTATTTGCAGAATATGTAGCAATATTAAGAGTGATTTTAAGTTTGTATAAATTTACGAATTGGGCAATAGAATAGGACCCATTGTATGCATGAGCTGTGGGGGGCAGACCTTTGAAGGGGCTGTTTGAAATATCTGAGCAAGTAAAAACAGAGCTTTTAAGCACTTGTTAATAAAATGATGTTTAGATATGTGAACACTTAGGTCGTTTATTTTAATATTAAAAAGGGAGAAACACCATTTACCTTTAATGCAATACTTTGTTTTATTCTATAATCGAATAAAAGTGTTTCCAATATTGCAATGTTTATTAGATCAAATGATAAAACTCTTTGTGCCAAAGAGCTGTAACAAATCAGATGGATTAAAATGTATAGTTTGAAATAATTCAATTAATTGTAAATCACTTTAGTAAGGAGCTGTGATGAACAAAATCTTCACTATTTGCTATACAGGAGTTTCTCTTTTCTTCCTTTTGTGCAAGTTTACAGTTAGAGAATGTATTTTTATAATTCATGAACTACTATACATATTATCTATAGTTTTAAAAGGATACCATATATGGCAACCTCCAGTAGAGGTTGCCATCAAACTGGTCAGATGAGCATAATCCTATGATACCATTTTGTTTTTAATTTATCACATTTTAGAACCCAAGTAATGTACTGTTTTATTGTGTGTGCACCTATATACTTGATCATTTTAACTATACGACTTTCACAATGTTATATTTTTAAGTCTGTTTACTGGCAGTTTTAAACTCTAATAAAAACAGTTATAATAACAGATACAACTGTTCTTTATTTATTTATTTTTCTGACACTGTCCAAGTAAGGTTATTTCCCATTCTGTCGCAAGCTGTAATTACAGTAAATCTTACCTGATACAGAGTGCAGATATAAAATGTGATTAGAATGAACATTTCTTGCTGGGTCTGTGTAAAGTAAATATGTTTGCTTCTCTCAGTAATAATATCTGTATTTTGTAAGCTTTTCGCATTTTAAAATGCATTTTACCCCATTTAAATGGAATACATGGGCTCCTATGTCTAAAGGTAACACTACTTTGGGTTTATAACGGACATGGGGGCTGTCCATGCTCACCACTGAAAGAGAATAGAGATGTAGGCGTAAGGAGACCTACATGTGTGTTCTATGTGCATACACATGTATGTACTGCAAGGTTAAACTGGCTTCATTGAATGCTGGTTTAAAGTAAAACAGTCTAATGTTTAAACATCTCCTTATAAATGCATTAAAGAAAACATGCAAGTGCAGTGTTGCTTTAAATCTTTGTGACGTCAGGCTTACAAATGAGTAAAAGGTGTAAGATTTGCTAGCAAACAAAAATTATTATTGCATATTATTGAAATATAAGAAATAGGAAGTGCTTACGCTGCAGCTAAGGATTCTGGGTAGGGACATATTTTTGCATCTATGCAGATTTAAGATTTTCTAAAGAGACATTTATTCATGCTGTATATTATGTCTAATGATTTCAGTGTTAAAAGGTTTAAGAATATAGTAATCCATTCTAAAAAAAAACTATTATGGTTCAAAAAGATTTCACAATTATGTAATACATAGCTTTTTTGAATAATATGGAAACCACAGTGATATCAAATGAATGGTATGTAACTTCAAAGAGAACGTTATCTGAACATGGGAGACATGAGGTATATAGACAGAAACCATTGCCTGTAAAACCCAAATTCAAATGTGTTGCTTTCAAAATGGCTGCTGGGCCTTATAAGAAAATGCTTATTTTTAAAGAGAAAGCAATATGTTTTAATAGAAGCTCATAATTATTAGGCACCATTTTACTAGGATAGTCTAAATCCTAGTAAGAGTCTAGTAGAAATTCTAACAGAAAACTGTGATCTGTAATTTGTCAGATATAGCCAACAGACTGAAGAAAATGCATCTAAAGTGCAAGTGTCATAATCTACCCCTGTGATTTCATGCAGAGACCCTCACCACCACAGTGGCATTCATGTGCATACAGTGTGGCCATAAATTAAACAGAGCCTCCATTGTAGAACTAAAAACTGGCAGCATAATTTCATTATGTAATAAAATAAAAACAAAGCCTCTAATTCATTCATTTTATATGCAATTATGCTGCTATGGAATCTACCACATTAGTTTCCTGCGATCAACTTCCTGAGGTGGGAGGAGGCTTTGAATACAGAGATAAATCTTTTCTATGCAAAATGTAAATATGGCAGCTACATCTGTCAATACTTTCATTAGGACTAGAGTATTTTTTTTACTTTCTAAATACATTTGCCATTATCATTTCTAATTATTCAGAAGGCCATATAGAAAAGCAATTACCACATCAGTCCTTTAAAAATTAAAGGCATACCCCCTCAATTTTTTTTGTTTAGAAAAGTGGCTGGTACAACTTTAGAATAATCCAGAAATGACAGTCATGTGTAATTAGTCATACTAGAATATGGCAATAATATTTATTGGAAACAATGCAAACCATCTTAATAAGGTCTATGGATACAACTTTCAAGACGAACAACAGTATTAAAAAGTATTACGAGGAAAACTGACTTAAGTTTGATCATATGGCTATTATAAATTTATATTTATACAGTTTGCTCTGCTTCATGGGCAAACTGTATGAAATAATTATTGTGATTTCCAACAACAATATTCATTTTATTAATGAGCTTTACTGGCTTGACTGAATGGAGGAGAATTCAGTGTAAATGTGGTGATATTGTCCTATATCTATTGTAGTTAAAGATTTACAGGGTTTACAAAGTTGCCATTGGGTCCTCTGATAATGACAAATGAATGCAAATTAAGGGGTATGGAGACATTCAAAATTACGAAAGGGAGAAAAAATGGTTTCACAGTTGAAAGGTACAGGTTTTCTATAGAGTAGACTCCTTTAATCCAATTTTGTCACATCATTGTGTTTGAGCAGTATTCAAAAATTGATCAAAATCAACTTGTGCTACCTATATTAAACTAAAATGTATTTAATATAAAATGGCTTTAGATCTCAATGCTCTTTTATGGTTTCAGGTAGATATTATTTAACAAAGAAGTGTGTTATGTTTCTGCTAGAGCTTCTAGATTAGAAGGAAATAGAGGAATTGGAAAGGAGTTTGTTCAGATAGGAGACACTGGACATTAGAAACAGGAAAGCACACCACCACACAGAGTCCACAGGAGCGGAAAGATCAAAGACAGGGAGTTGCTGCAGCTATATATCAGCTATAGCCACTGGAAATATACTCTTCAGAAAAACACAGACTGCTTAATATAGAGAAAAGTAAATATCTTGCACGATTACAAATTAAACTCTAACACAAATGTTATTAGTAGGATTTGAAATGCAAGGTAAATTTGTATTCTTCAGTAATAACATGGTGAAAGGTCAGTGCTTTACTGTGGAGTACTACTGGAAAACCTTTCTCCCCAGTAACCATAAGAAAAAGCAAACACTCAATTAATTGATAACATACTTGTTTTGGGGCATCTGCGGAGGTGGTGTGAACTTCAGTACCTCGGAGTCCATTAGACTCAAATACCACTGTGGGAACAAGGGGTCTTGTTAACAGAGGAGCATTCAAGCTTTCGTTAGTGTGTGTACATCATTGAGACCATTACAGTTTAACCACATTAAAAAGGGAAGGGGAAAAAAAAAAGACACCAGCTACTAGCTACTAGCCTGTGGCCAGAACATACCAATTTACTGTAACACTTACAGTGAGAGAGTGTGCTAATGGCAGCCTAAGGCCACTGCCCTTTTTAATTCAGACTGCAGTGCTGAAGAAAGCAATCACTGACAACATTAATTATCTGTGTGTGTGTAAAGGGACCCTCTTCTTGCATTACTTACCATTTGGCCTCTGTCATTTCATATCAGATTGGCTTATGTATGCATCATTCACACTTATGAAGTGTAGCCCACTAGACTAAAACTGTCATGTATCGCTTGTATGATATCTTGACACTAGCTATTTAAAAAATATAATACACACAAGGGAAAACTGGAGTATGTTGAAATAGAAAGCTTTTTTCATTATTTTTAATTTACAGCTGAAAGACATTTAGGGAAAAAATAAAATAATAATGGCACAAAGACATGATAATGTAAAATGAGAGTTAATGGTATGCAGAAATGAGTCGCTTGTTCTCAATATGCTTGTGGCAAAATAAATCATTAGCATATTTATTTATAATTATTAAAGTCACGAGGTAACCTGTTTATCATTATAAGAGCCCCTTTTCTATTTTTTCTACCTGTAAGAGGGTTAATAATTAATACAGCTCTATGGGCGGGTGAACCAACAGGTAGTTGGAGCAGTTTTTTTTTTCTACAGCAGAGAAATACAGCTGTTAAATGTCATGTAAATCAGAAAAGCTTTACTTCATAAATAAATAACAAAATCTGGTCAGAAAAGGAAAAGCAGACAAAGCAAATACCCAGATCATGCCACAAAGCGTTGCCATCCAAGCTACTTGAATTAATATTTAGACTAAATATAGTTATATCACTTGGCATTTTATTGGCTGAGAAGAAAATGTACCTGTGTGGGACCTCATATGGGTTCTTAAGTGGCTGGGCTGGCTGAAAGATTTTCCACATTCGATGCAAACATAGTCTCCTTGGCGTGCCTGTGTCCTCAGCATTCCTGTGGTTGGTAGGAAGAGGAGGGGGAAATGAGAGAGAAAAGGAGAGAAGTTGAGAAGAAAACATTATGCTAGAAGAAAACATCATTAGTATGTCTAATGTGTCATTATGTGAGGCTACCTTCAGGCCCTAGATGACAACTGTCAGCCTTCATCTAGGCTGGGGATGACAGGCCAGGCACACACAGGACTGCGAGAATGCATAAATTACATTGAATTAAAAAACGTTCCTCGTGATGTGCCCGCACCAGGACTGGCATGTCAGGTGTGCGCTTTTCAGAGCAGCTGGATCCACTTTTCAGCCATCACCCAGCTTTGTCAAGCAGTGTATCAAGCAAATCAAAGTGACTCCAGCGTGCCAGAGACAAGTCACATGGATAATAGAAAATGAGTAGAACCAGAGCTTGCCTGTCCCCCCTGGGCTGATGTACCTTGGAGACAAATGCAGAGTGAGTGGAGCCATCACAGACTTATCAAACCTTTAGCCCCTGCCTACCTGCCTGCTGGTGCTGCTTTGACCTGAGCCCTCAAAGGCACAGACTAAAGACATCCGAGAATGAGAGTGTCATTCTGGACATTTTGAGACAGTGGGCGCATAACAGCCCTCTTCCTGCATTTAGTAAACATGTTTTCTGGGCCATTAGCAATTGTGGAAAACTACTCAAACCTCTCTTTTCTAAAAGGTCAGTTTACAACATCTGACTTAAAGGGCTAGCTGTTGCCTTTGCTGCTGATCAAGAAAGACATGCCTGACTTTTAGTTTCTGTGTTTGGTTTTGAATATAATTTGCTTCCTTTCTTCAGAATCTTCCTGGAACAACACATTGGAGGCTTCATCTGGTGATAACAGATTTTATTAGCGTTTAAAAAGTAGTGTATTGCCTACCCAAAAACAATAAACATGTCAATGTGTTTTTATAAAATAAAAAGAGTAATTATTATTACATATGACTGATTCTGTGTAGTTGTGCTCATTTGCCAACACAGCACAATATTTTGGTTTTTTTTCAATAAAGTTATATTCAACCAATTTATTCTTGCACAGAACACAACTTCCTATTTTAAGCATATTCCACACAAAACAAAATACAAAAAGGAAAAACTGAGCAGTTTGAGCCGATGTGTAATTATTTTATAAAGGAAATCTTTTTTATTGTTTCCTATGTTGAGAAGAATGTTTCACCCACACAACTTTACATCCAGAAAATATAATTTCTTCTATTTTTGACCTGTTACAGCACTTCATTAGCTTTAACTAATTGCATTATGACAATAGTAGGAGTACCTGGATAAAGAAACACAATAACTTACTAGGCCTCTAACGCTTCACAAAAACTGTAGGATGGAAACACTGTAAACTATTCAATTTAATAACATAAAAGTGTAATAATTTGCAATAAATATGTGTTTATATCAGTGTCTGCATGTTTGTTTATAAAACAACTTATTACTACCACCACAGGTTTGGAAATGAAAATATTGGATAATATTATAATTCTCTACAAACCAAACAAACAGTGCAGTTCCTTCCAAGAATAACTACTGTATTAACACTTTCAGGGCATACCGTTAAGGAATACAAGTATTTTAATACATATAAATGAATGTCAGATAGAGCCACAACTAATCCGTTACATATCTAAAAATTGAAGGAAAATGTATGCACTAAAAATAAAAGAATGACATACCTGCATTATCCAAATTATTGCTATTCGCTCCCCAACTTTGGTACAGTGTGGCAAGCTCCTTTGGAATGTAGGTCTTAAAGATATTTAAAATGTCCAATCTTTTTTCATGGCCCTCGGGTGCCGCTTCTTGTTTGACCGTCTGGAAGGGTGGTGGGGCGCCTGCTGTACTGGGTTGCGTTTGTAATACAGGGCTCGTCCTAGCGCCTGCGCTACAATTGGTTAAAGTCCCCACTTCATTAATAATCTTGCCCTGAGATTCCCGCTGAGGCACTGGAGAGCTCTCCTGTTTAGCGTGTGGTTCTACTTTATGAAATGGAAATTGAGGCTGCTGTAAATTAAATTTGGTTTTTATGGCGTCTGATGGGGAATGTTTATTTGGAGATGTATAACTAGGTCCTCCATGGGGCATCATATACTTTTCCAAATGCTTACTACTAGATGGTTGCAGAATTTGCCTTGATACTGATGCTTGAGCAGGTGTGAGGCTTCTGTTGAAATTTCCAGTTTGGACTAATTTTGGACTTGCTTCATATTTCATCTTTGACAGAGGCTGCTGAACTGCTACACTGTACTGCTCCTGTGTATGTGACAACTTGGGCTGCCGCTGTGCTTCAAAGTTTGTGGTTTTAGGTGCGCCGTATCCATGTGGGTTGTCACGCGCTTGGGAGGTTGCCTTAGAAACATTTCCTACATTTGAAGGGTTGCCTTTAGATACTGAAGACCGGCTTGGCATCTGAGTACGTGAGAACCTGGAAATGGGTAATGGTTGACAATCTTTGCCACCAAGGGCAGGAGGAGGACCGGTACGTCCATTTCTTGCTAAGAAAAGTATGTTGTTTTTTACATTTTTGAAACCATTTTGTTGAATCCATTGAGGAGCCATAGAATTACAACTGACCTTGTGCCATATTCTTTTGTGCATCCACAGAACCTCTGGATAATACGTCTTGTGACTGCAGTAGGGGCACTGGTGAACAATCAAGGCTGCTTGCAATGCAGAGATAGAACTTCTACTGTTAGAGTCTTCCCGAGTGGAATTTTCGCTCAAGTCCAGAGGAACCAACTCTTGTTTTACACCACTTTTTTCTAATTCCTGGTGTACCTTTAGCAAGTCTAGTGACACCCCATTAGGATGACTGTTTTCAGTTTCCAAACACTTTTTCGAGTCTATAGTTCCATCTGAATTTTGAGGCATTGAAGAAAATGCCATATTACTATTTGGGGTATGTTTTCCAGATTCATGAGGGTCCTTGTTGTATTTGAATGCTGGTATTTTTATATCGGGAGAAAATTCAGATTTCACAAAGTTAAAGTCTGTATGTTTACTGGACACTAAGGCAGGAGGAGACTGCAGCTCTTCTTTACATTTAGTTGCTTCACATTTGATGGCATCATCTGAGCTGAAGTTGCGATGATAGTTTGTAGCGGTATCCTGCATGGGCACATCTCCAGAATAGCGATGGAATTGCTTAATTCCTGTAAAATGAAAACAAATAAAGGTCACTGAAAAAAAAAAAACATAAAATAAACAAGCAATAATTTTACCATAAGCATAAAATATAAGGATGTGCAGATACTACTGCTTTAAAATGCATTGTGCTTCAATTAATAACTTGCTATGTCCATCAACTTTAGCCTTCAGTTCTACCATTGTTTCAGAAACTGAATGGAGTCTCATTTTCTCAACAACAATTACTATTGAGTAGTAAATGTAACAATTACACTTTTTTTGCATTTCAAAGACGAAGCAGTCAGCAGCTCTGCATTTATTCTATTGAAACCTTCTGCGCTTCAGACAGAAAATCAGTATTCTGTCTATTTTGTCTATCTGCATCTCAACTTGTGGATACGGAATACATAAGGCATTATAGCAAATGTGATATGTGTTAATTAATCACTTGTTGATAGCAGATACAAGAAAATTGCTCTCTGAACATATCATGCGAATGTCATCTATGTGCTGATCAAAACATTAGCTGCAATGATTGGTGTTGTGTCGGTAATTTACAAATTCCAGAGGATAAAATGCTATTAACTAATAGGCATAACTCCTGTATAAACCATATAGACCATACTGTAAGTATGCATGTGTGTGTGTGTCACTCAGTCATGTCCAACTCTCAGTGACCTCATGGACTGCAGCTCACCATGCTAATACAGGGTTTCCAGTTTCTTCTCTAGTGGGCCACAGCATACAGCGCCCGCTATTCTTAAGTGGTCTCCCATCTAAGTACTGGCCAGGCCCAACCCTGCATGGCTTCAGGGTGGTGTGACCTCTTGGTTCCCTGACTGAAAGCAAACCCAGGTCTCAGTGATGAAAGCACCAAACCCTAACCACTGGACCACCAGGGAACCCATGTATGTATGTACACACACATATATATATACTTAAGTTTTAAGTTAAGTTTTTTTTTTCATTTAAGATTAGATTTACAGACTATTTTATTCCCCCTCTTTACTTTTCTTTTTTTCTTTTTTTTTTTATTATTGAACATGTATGCAAGTTTTTTTTTAGTGAAACGATTTAAAAATGCTACAAGCTCCATCAAACTCTCAGGAATTTGGGGAAAGCATGACCTACAATGACGAAATAATAATAGGAGGGTGGCAAGTAAAGGGAAATAGAGTATAAAAAAGGCTGCTATCAGCTTCAAACATCAATACATTTTTTTATTTTTTTTTTATTTTAAGTCTAGTTTCAAAAAGATAAAAATGTTGCCCCATTAAGAGTACACAACCTATCCTTGGATATATCTCTACGGTGTTTATGTGATCACCATGTCCCTTTAACACAGTGTCAAATTAAAACACAATTGGAATAACATGTCACTAAGTAACTTTATACCCATATAATTATGTATTAGAGGCAAACATTACTGTGGATCTTGCACATATTACAAATCTCCATTATTGATACAAAACACACACACAATGTGCACTTTACAATATACTGTGCAATTAATGGTATTTTTTGGAGATCTATCTTGGTGGCAAAAGAAAAAAAACAAAAAAACACGCGATGGGAATTTAAAGATGTTCACACCAGTACAGTCTATGAAATAGTTCAAGGCTTCCAACCAGTTGAGGCTGGTTTATTTGTGGGCGATATGGCCTTTTTACAAGATCAGCTTTATCTGCAACAGACAGCTATATGGAATGACTCTGCACAGGACCTGTACCACACTGTGGTGTCAAGCTTCTCTATATCAATTTTATAGCCACAATTGCTTTTCCGTAGGCACTGTGCCTGAAATGTGCTAGATGCCATCGATAGAGCAGAATAGAGATGAACCCATAAGCTGTGTGAAAGTAGAGACTATGGATCCAACCTACTTATCTCAGTCACTTAGATGTTATTTATACACAGAATAACTATCCACACTGACCTAAGGTCTCAAGTGCTGCCTTCTAATAAGCCCCAGCTCTCGGTGCTGCTGTAGTAAGACAGGCCAAAAACTCCTGAATGACTTCTATCTGATTGGACGTCAAGACTTTAAATCTGTACAGATGGGTTTAGGTCATGCCCCTAAATGTTTATATATATATATATATATATATATATATATATATACATACATATATATATACATACATATACATACATATATATACATACATACATACATACATACACACACACACACACATAAATGTATTCACAAAGCTGCATCATCCACAAGAGAATAATATAAAACTGTCTTCTAAACAAACATGAGAGGTTATGTGTAAGACCGTCTTAATTCATATTGCAGAGGATGTACTGTAACAGCCACCTGTATATATTTGAAATAAATGCCATTCCGTGGGCAAATTTCTGATCTAAAATTCTTATGTCAGTAGATATAGAACAACAGGAAAAAAATAAGAGTGCCGAGTAACATAAAATATAGAAAAAGTCTACTGCAGTATAAAATTAAACAAGAGAATATGTTTTGTCTATGACTTAAAAGAAAAAAGGTAATGATACAAACTAACCACAGCATCTTTCAGAGACAATAAATAAACACTGTGATACAGCAACTCAATTATGCCAGTTTGCCCACCATGAATTTTAAAGACCAGGAATTAAATATTACAAGTATTCCCGCCGCCATGAAAAACAGACCTTGTAATGGTTAAAGAACTGCTGATCCTGAAGCAGACTATATTTGCAAAATATAAAGGACCACCATAGTTTCAGAAAGAGAAATGCACTAGAACTAGAAACACTAGCAGTTGTATAAGCCATGGACATTTGCTCTTAAATCTTTATTTTTAAAGGCCATGTTGAGTAGAGGAATACATTTTGTGTTTGTTATGTTACTTCCTGAGAAATGTATCATGAGGCTATTTTTTTTATCTGATGAGTGGCAGAAGGAACTGGGAGTGGTCATATGGCTTTGTTAGATAATTAGATCTGACTGAAATTGACACTACACCCCTTTCCCCCATAAACAGGATGCTTGCATCAGGAAATGCAGGCATTGCTCTCCAGAAATATAAACTCCTCTCACACACACAGCTTCCACCAATATATAATGGATGACTCCAGAATCCAGCAGAGGAATCAACATTCATGTTTTACTAATTAAAAACTAGATAGTTAATTATGCTCTTAGACTGAAACTTTTCAAACATACAGGACAGTTTTTTTTCATTGTACAGTAGTCCTTTAAGACGTCTATGTGATTGATTCTGTCAAGGCACTGCACCAGCAGATTTATGGATCTTTAGGGATAAATACTTTACTCTTTTCAAGATAAGAGGTAGGCAAGATTGGTCCTGGAGAGCCACACACAGGCCTGGATTTGAGGATTTCTTTCAGGGCACAGGTGAGTATCAGGATTACTGAAGAAGCAATAGACTCACCTGTGTGCAGCAGAGATATCCTCAAATCCAGGCCAGTGTGTGGCCCTCTAGGACTGAAATTGCCCAACCCTGTTCTAGACTGACAGCTAAAAGTGATGCTCCCAAATAAGAATGTTTTAGAATAAGGCGCTGACAGTGCTGCAAAGTGGCACCTAAATTTACTGGAGATGCAGAAAAAAAAGTGTTGCTAACACCACTGTTTTTTGTTCACACAGAAAATGCTTTAGTGAAGTGTAAAGGATGTGTTTTAACAAACACCAAGGTTCTGTACAGAAGCCTACAGAACCCAAATGCTAATCATTGGGTACACAGCCATGCACACTATGTCAAATAACTGCACTTAGAACAAATTGCAACTATCTTATTTGCAAAAATATTTTAAAAAATAAGTAATGCAAAACTTTTTTAGAGATACCAAGAGTTGTTTTCTTCCTATAAATGTAAATTAATTTCATACAACTAATTTAGTAAAATACCAAAAATGCTATGAACATTGTGCGGCAGAGAAGCAGAATTCAGGTGTGAAATTGCCTCCTTTTATCATTAGTTCAATTACTGAAACAGATTTAAGCAGTCAACTATGCCACTTAAGACGTATCACAGAGAGATAGGTGGAGATATACTGCCACTCGCTGGTAGATTCTGGAAACAACACGCTGGTAAACAAATATAAAAGTCTTGTGTATATTGTGTCTTCAGCATGGATTGAAGATGCAAAGCAAACACATACATGATCAATGACGTAATATGTCAAAGCAACCATCTCTTAAAGAAAATACATTGTTTGGTATTATTGGCTTTACTACAGACAAGCGACAAATGCTCTTAATGTGCACTGGCATTTTATAAGTCTTTGTGGTTACTTTTGCACAAATATGTCTGATGTTCTCAGTTAGAAGTGGACATGCAGGGATAACATAAAAATAAAGTTAAAGTAAAAAAGTCAAATTAATCTCCACAAATTGACCCAGTAAGTATGGCAATATGGATCCACTCTGAAGTAAAAATTGAAGGATTTCTTATATAGATTGGCTTATTTAATTTTTCTTTCTAAATTTGCAACGTAGCTACACAAGGTTTATTTAACTACATATGATGGCACTGTGTACTGAAAGATACAGTAAAACATTGCACAAAGTATGTTGAGAGCTGCCAAGTGTTCCCATTGAACGTTCAAGTATCTAAACCAGTGGTGCCCAGAGGGGGGATATATAACTTGTGAATCACATATGAAGGTGGCTGTGAGGGACAGCTGACTTAGTACTGGTATGTAGGGTGGTACAGCGCGTTAGCATAACTCAGGGCTGAAAAACCGCACTCCTAAAAATATTTATTTGGGCTCCAAACTATTGTGAATGGCTCCTGACTTTCAGATACATTTGACAAACCCAGGTATAACTACAGAAAAATACATCACATGCAAATGTGGGTGCCTCTGGTGAAAACCCTCAGAAAAATTGGAAAATAAAGAAAAGGAAAAATGTTTTAATGAGAATTTCTAGTATTCTGCTTAATAAATTCTGTCCACCTAGGAGAAAGTTGAAGTTTTGTTGACATGCAAAGGAACACATTTTGAAATGGTGAAATAACTAAACACAGTGGGCCTCATTCAATTGGGAGCAGTAACTCGATCGCAAATCACAGATTTCCTCTAATTGAGTTGCGTCCTTGCGTTGCTTTACGTTTACTTCGCTACTCAATTAGCTGTGCCCGCAAGTTAGTCCTTCTTCCTGATAAATTGAAAACCAGGCTATCGGCAGTAAGCATTTGCATGCTTGAACATGATCTTGGCCGCAAGCCCGTAACTCATGGTTCAAGCCTGCAAACTCAGAGCACTATAAATGCAAATATAAAATCAATACAACACTGTAAAGCACTGTAAATGATGGGGAACACAATGGGTGACATTAGAATTAAAAAGGCACAACATTCTTAAGCTCGCACATCGGCAAAATACAATACTTTATTTCATGTTTGATTTCCGTCCAAAGTCCTCCAAGCCCTTAACTCGTTATTCAAGCCTGTAGGACTACAATTAAATATATAGGTTGGATTCCAAAGTCATACGGGCTTGGAGGTTGAAGCTCGTAGGACTATGACGAAAATTGAACATGAAATAAAGTATTTTTTGGGGCTGATTTGCGAGATTGAGAATGTTGTGCTGTTAATTCTAATACCGAATATCACTTACACTTTTAATAAAAGTACAGCATTGCGTTTTTATTTGCTTTTAAAGTGCTACCATTTCTAAGTAAGCCCTTTGCAACACCTCCTTGGGCCAAGTAACCTGTGGCTCGAGTTTAACCATCAGAGGCTTGACGGAGGGTAAATCGGAGCAACTGAATAGCAAATGGCCGTGAAAGATCAAAGGCTTTGAGGGAAGTAAGCTGCGATTGAACAAATCGCTAGGAATCGTAGCTCGTAGGACGCAACTCGATCTGAGCCCGCAAACGGAAGGCAATTGAATAGCAAAGTAGCTTGCGACCTCCATTTGCGTGCCCGGATCTCTAAAACGTAGCAACTGAATGAGGCCAGTGAGTTGTTAGGAGCCACAATTTATAGTTCCTGGCTGTGTATCCTAAAACACTTAGGGCCTCATTCAATTGCGATTTGGCCAATTGAATAGGGCTCTAAATAAGCACATAGCATATTTTTTTTTAAAGAAGTTTTTAGTTAGTGAACATCTATCCAAAAGTAAGGTTTTCACGAACTAAAAACTTCTTTAAAAAAATACGTTATGTGCTTATTTAGAGCCCTAATTAATTGGCCAAATTGCAATTGAATGAGGGCCTTAGCATTTTTTAAGTTCTAGTAAGTAAACTAGAACAAAATAATAATAAGTAAAGCGCACTGTTTGTATCATCCTTTCCTCAAATGTGTCAAACCTGATAAAGCTTTCTATGCTCTTTTCGTGATACCAAGTCTATATAATTTATTATTACTTGGTATTCTTTTCAGACATACAATTATGATTTTAAGTTGCAAATGGTGTTATCTATCATTTACTTTTTGAAAAAATCTAATTAAATATATTGTACCTTTGGTTGCCAGCTGAATATTGTAATCACATCAAGTGTTTAATGTTTCTAGTTGTTTTGAATAAAAAATACACAATTTCTTTTTTTATGCACTGCATTTTACTGCTGTATATTTAGGTTTGATTATTTACAAACCTGTATGCATTTAAAGGTTATTTGTTACATTTTTTACAAGCACAAACTCCACACGAGGTCCATCAATACCTATTAATTTAGAACTAATAACGTTTTCCTTGTATATTTTCCTATGGATCAAAACAATACAATTTAAAAAAAAAATAATAATTTGATTCACTGTGAAAATAATTTATTTTATTTGTAACTTTGTTCATCCGTATTTTTATAGCAGTCAGCTATCCAAGTGTTTTTTCTTTTCAATCTTTGATATCAAAGTATATAATCACACACACACACACAAAGCGAGGGCCGCAGTTGCTGGCAATAGGCGCCAAAGGCACTCCTTGCGCTGCTAATGAGCGCAATAGGCCCTACGACCCACTACTACTTTAGGCCCGCAAATGAGGACCCTCGCAAAGCGAAGAGCCGCATTTGCGGAGGCGAAGGCTCCCACGTCGGCTGCAATGAGCCGCAGGCGGGACTTACACCGGAAAAAATGCGGAATTAGCATCCACAAAAACGAGATGCAGGACTTGGAGAAAAAAAAAACATTCCAATCTCGCAAAAATATGACCTTAACGCCCGACCCGCGCGCACATGAAAACTTTAGAAACACAATAAATACACACAACAAATACATAAAAAGCTTACCCACAGCAAGGGGGGGCACCCAGGACCTCTGCAAGTGAAGTTACACCTCGATTTAAGTCCAAATTCCAGAGTTTACACACACAAAAATCCCCTAAGCGAGAGAAAAAATGGCTGCCGGAAAAAAACCGAAAACGAGGCTACAGGACCCTAAACATGCAAAACATCACCAAGCACATACAGATTTTCCAAAAAGCCGTACGAGGTACAAGATACACTCTTAACAAGGACGCAAAATCATCCACAGCCGCGTACCACTTACACATTAGCCGCCATTTTACAACACTAACTTACACAATATGGAAGTACACAGCTACCCTAACAGCTTTCCCTCGCGCACGCAGCCTATTTACACTACACACTGCACAAATTGCTGACACTTACACATCAGCTCCACAACAGTGCAAACCAACATTGTATGCTGCAGGAACATCAAAACAGATTGTCAGCTCTTCAGCCCAATGCTTCCTGCATATATTACTTCAAAATAGGTAAAGTATAATAATTTATTAATTTATTCATTATTTAATTAGCACAGAAAAAAAGAAACATACACCCAAAAAAAACTTAAAAAACTCACAATAAACATAAAAGCCATTCACTGCGCCACTCACAACGACCGCCAACACTGCTCATAGCACACAAAGCCTTGCAATAAGAGCAAAAAAACACATCACTGCCGACCAAACAATAACATTAAAAGCACCTATCCGGAAAAAAAAATACAACAACCAACAGCCTTGCAATGAGCACCGAAGGCGTAAATTGCGAGCCACGCTATGATCACCAAAGGCGCTCAGCAGGAGGCTCGCAATGAGCGCAAAAGGATCTCGGACCACCAACAAAATGAATGTCTCAACCAAACAGCATTACCTGCCTTACAATCTTATTGCTGAAATCTTTTAGGTGGAGGGAAGAAAAAGAAAAAAGAAAAATAATGTGGTTGCATAAGTCTGCACACCCTCTTATAACTGGGGATGTAGCTGTGTTCAGAATTAAGCAATCACATTCCAAATCATGTAAAATAGGAGTCAGCATACACCTGCCATCATTTAAAGTGCCTCTGATTAACCCCAAATTAAGTTCAGCTGCTCTAGTTGGTCTTTCCTGAAATTTTCTTAGTTGCATCCCACAGCAAAAGCCATGGTCCACAGAGAGCTTCCAAAGCATCA
>CM050166.1:150941932-150946932 GCA_027410445.1 Discoglossus pictus
TCTATACACATACAAACTTATATTATTTAAAAAATAAAACTTGTTTTCCACACCCCCAGAAGTGATTACATAGGCATGGTGAACCTGCCAATAGAAACACTGAATTTGGGTATGGATTTTAGCCCTTTTCTAACCATCAAGCCAACAGCCGCTCAATGCAGAGGACTGAAGCTGTCACTTCTGCAAGAGGTCATTAGAAACTCACTCTTGAACTGCCATTTTCATTGACCTGGTTTTCTTTTCCTTTAGACCCTCACAAGACACCACTCTTCTGTCTCTGAACTCATGCAACATGCCCTCCCACCTATCCTGTCCATACTCCCCAACATATGATCGGGTTTTAATTTATAATGCAGGTTTAGTACTATCACCTTCATTTCTCACAGCAGACACACCCACAACCTTAATCACTAATTAACCCTCTACTCTATTTTAAATTACTTGCCAAGCCCTTGTTTCTTCCTTTAATTACTTCTCTTTTTGTTTCAATAATTTGCAAGTCTTCAATCTTGTATGGTGTTGTGAAAAAAGCCATATATATATATATATATATATATATATATATATATATATATATATATATATATATATATATATATATATATATATATATATATATATAAGATTTTAAACAAAAAAAAACAGGGACCACTTCTGCATGTTTTTAACATTGCATTTATTTTTTATTTTTTCTTTATACTTCAGTATACAGCGCCACATAATATGTTTGCGCTATATAAAAAAACTGTAATAATAATAATAATAATAATAATAATAATAATAATGTTTCTTTTAGAATGCAAAAAATGTTTTCGTACATTACTGATTGTCCTCCATCAGATGCATTCATAATCCAGGAGACTTTGTACCTTTTCACATTGTTAAAGGCATATCTAATAAAAAAAAAACTATTTACATGTTCCTATACTTGTTCAAATATGTAAAAATAGAACAATATAATATATCAGGATTGTAACATAATATAAAAAAGTGTACTAAAAATAAATAATTCACAAATTATTTTTGTCCTATTCTATTGTCAGAGTTTTACTGCCTATTAAATGAGTTGCTAGGCAGGAAAACATGTCTATTCAACTGAACATGAATTGTTCTCTTGTTAGCAAAACTGCTGCATAGTAGAAGCTTTGCCCTTTCTCGTCCATTTCCTTAATGTCACCCACACCTCTTACATCACAGTATACAAACTTGTGTATCTGGAAAGTTCAGAACAGTTAAATCTGGCAAAGACATTAATTATATGTCATTGCTAAGCTTACAATAAATAGAGAGCATATAAGCACTTTAGCATATTGATTTCTTACATTAGGTCTTCCCTACACACCATAACTATGTATGCCACACAAGAAAACATCCATAGTTAATCATACTGGACAGTTTTATATATATATTTGTTACTTCCATTTGTGCAGATACAGTAATCGTGTTACAGTATAGTATTATTTGGTGTACTTTATTGTTGTTTAGACATGATCCATGTATAGGTGTTTCAGGGCTTGCAGATAAATCACACAATTTTCCAATTAGAATATACATTTTTATCCTTCTCTTATAATAGGATGATGTAGATAAGTTGCTATCAATTCATAATTAATCATTTTCATTTATCTATGATTACAAAAAAAAAATCTAATTTTTATGTTTGATTTAATTTTCATCAATATTTAAATTAGATTTAATATACATACATTTAAATTGCACTTAGTTTAATAGTTCTAATACGTCTATAACCACCATTTTACTGTACATTTGTTTTATAATATCCTTTATGACATTGTTCTTTTTATACATTTTTATAAATTGATCTTTTGTTAAATAGATCATGTAGACTTACATAATTAATATTTTGTTCTGTAAAATTTAATAAAAATGTTCTATTTGAAAGTACAGACTTATTACAGAAGTATTTAAAGGGGGGGGGGGGGGGGGGGAAGGGGCAGCTAGATGTTTTCTGCACCTACTCAACCTAAACCAAAGAGACTTGTTTCAGGAATAAACCAGAAACTACCTTTATTCGGCATCTACCAATCCCCATGGGTGATGTATAACGGAGAGTCTACTGTATACTAAAAACAATGAATGAAATGGGGGAGGTATTGCTTCCAATCAACATTTTTTTTAGACCAATATATATATATATATATATATATTTGAATAAAAGTTGTATTTCAATGGTTTCTTATTAACCCAGAAATACAAGTCTTTTGGGGAGTGAGGTAAGTGAGCACAGAAAATTTCTAATTGCTCCCCCTACCTACTCCTGTCCCCTTCTGGATCAATACCTTGTCGTGGTGAAATGGCCTGTGAACCTCAAGGAAGCTGTGAACAGTTCATATCAGACAAATCACAGTTCACTGGAGAAGGAACTGACAACCCACTCCAGTATCTTTCCCATGAAAACCTTACACATAAGATGTGCCTGGCATGCTGCAGTCCATAAGGTCACAAAGAGTCGGACACAATTGAATGACTAAACAAAAGCCTACTCCTGTAAGTCTGAACAAGCTTTTTCCCTCTTGGGTTTCAAATCGCGTTAGAGCTTTTCTTTATTTGTTTTCCACTATTTAAAAAGATCACAATGACAAAAGCACTCTTGAAATCTCCAGTTATCCTAAGAATGTGAAACAGAGGGGTGCTTCAATAAAACAGAAATCAGTTCTATACACACACACACACACTTATAATATACATAATTAAATATTTCATAAAACAGCTGATAAAAAGTTAACCCTTAAATGATGCAAAAACTATAATTTTATAGCTGACAATATCAAAGTTATTCTTAAAATGGTGCCCCAACTAATATTCTAATTTGCTGAAGAAGCCTCCAGTATAGTGTGGTTAGCAGATTCAATATTTCATTTGTAGTTTGGGTGAGATTCACCAGGGTTGATTGTTGGTATTACACACTCATTGGATACTATCGGCCACACAGATCAGCACACAGTCACTAATAATACAGCATTTAATCAAGATGAATGTTTGAAGTGCACCTTCTTTCAGTTAATACCAACATAATTATATATAAACACAGAGTCATGACAACGGATTCCAAATGCACTGAAGGTTCCTGACATTTTTTACAGCTACTCTTTAGCGCTTCACTGTGCCCTCTTATTGCCCCAAAGACTGAAAGGGACATTCAATGCAACATTTTCTATATCATGCATTAAAAAAAGTATGGTTTTAAATATTCTAAAAGTTTGTTTTTTTTCCCCATGGAAAAAAAATATTGTATAACCTTATTGGGATATAACAGGAAATAGGTCTCTGTGAGCAGATTGTGCACAGCTCTAGATCTCATTGGCTCATAGTTATATTGCTGCATATTATCTGACCGGGACAAATCCCTGAAGACATATACATTCAAAGCAGTATATTGTGCTCCAGGAACTTCATTTTAAAAAAAGAAATACACTGTTCAAAAATTGTCAAATGGCCTTTTATTTGATAGGATTTCCAATTATGGTACTGTTTTATAATATACGAGTCTTGTACTATAATTCTTACACTAAGAATAATCTGTAGAATAAGGAAGAAAAATAATACGGCATATATTAATGAACCGATGGAGAAATGTTGGGAGTGAAACAGAGGGTGAAATATCAATGAACAATATTAAGACACATATGATGGGCTGTGGTAATCAGACCTTTAAAAAGTATGTTTTAAAAGATCATTTTAATTCGTAATAAAATGTAAATCTTTTCCAAACTGTACAGAAGGTTTTGGTTGTGTAAGATTTTATTATCCAAGTCTTAACATGATACATGTACAAAAGCAGAGGTAAAGCAATGGGGTGTATTGAAGTGTGCACCATTGTAAGCATGTGGTTTCACAGCAGAAGAGCATACTTTTTTTCAAGTTAGCCAAGACCAACTCCTACATAGTCTAAGACACAAATGCCATAAAAAGCATCAGCTGGCACTGCTGTGCCATTAAACATGCTCATAGTGCATCAAAATAAGGCAAAATGGCATTAACAATGAAACTGGAGGTGGTGGGCTGGACAAATGCTGCACATTCACATTTACAAGATTACTTCACAGACACCTCATGTTAAAGCCAGATGTTGCAAAAAGAGAGTGCATAAACTATTCAGTGAAAATAAATAAAAATGAAAGGATGTTGATCCTTCTACTACATCTGGGCTCAACCAAATTCAGTAGCCTGGGCGTCTAAAATGTTACTTCTGACAAACATTTTGGTTGTTTTCCCTGCCATCGAAGAAAACTCTTCAGTACATGACATGATATAATGGATTATTAGCACACTGTGTCTTAAAAGATTTTAGTGTCTATCAGTATCAAGTAGCTTAACAAGTATTAAGGCCACATGTGTCCATTTCATTCAGAAATGCTCTATATGGTTGCAGGCCCTATAACAATTTAGATTTTAAAATGGGAATACTGTTAAGTGTGTTATGTTATTTTTTAATAAGACTTACTTGTTCATTTAAACTGTGCCAGGTGTTTCTCATTTTATCCCCCATCAGCTAGACCTCTGACCTCTACATCACAGCTGGATTAGTTCTACTCTTGGGCCAGCTGCAATGGATAGTCTGCCTGTCACAACGCTTTGTGCACTTTAAATATAACAGTGCTACAATAAATCCAAAAGATCACAGCCGCTCACGGACAGATAAAAAATATCAGTTTACAGCTAGAAAATGCATTTCTTAAATAATATTATTATAATATATATATATAAAATATTACATCGAACATACGTATATATATATATATATATATATATATATATATATATATATATATATATATATATATATATAGAATCACTAATGTACTATTCCTTATTTGTACTACTGTACTTTGTACGGTGGAGGGCTTCTATCACTCTTAGCCCACCATATGTGAAATAATTGCTGTACAGAACTACTCTTTACAACAATCACCACACAAACCAGGCACTCACACCATACTGAGGATCGGCAGTAACCGTGAAACAGTACTGTATGTGGT
>CM050166.1:150951932-150964432 GCA_027410445.1 Discoglossus pictus
TTTTGTTTATTTGGAGTATTGCTCATGATCTAAAACATCCACAAATCACTATTTTAGTATTTTGCAGTGTTTGACCAACTCACTAAATTTTGAGCCTTAGAGAGAATTTTTTATTTTTTTTAAGTTTAAGATAACTAGGTAATGTGAAGTTGACCATCACTAACTTTTATCATTTCCTCCGGGGAGTTTTAGTTAGGATATCTAATGTAATAATAAGCCAAGTCATGGAAATTGTTTTGTAGTGCCAGTTTTCGGTTAGCTATCCCTGTAACAAAGTGCTAGTATCCAGTGCTCCTGGATAAATACAAATGTATATAGAGGCCTCCAACTCTTGGCTAGCCAGGGGTTCAAGACCTCTTGTTTTATTTAGACAGCATTTGCCTTGTACTGACCTACCTATTTCATATTTATGTGCAGGGTGAAAACGGTCAATTATTTAGAATACTATATACTAGGAAATTGCCCGTCAAAAATGACAGGAGTAAAATTGTAAGGATAGCAATGCTATTTGCCACACAATGCGAGTAATATGGGCCCTCCGAGTTAAGTGTTACTGTTGCGGAAAAAGTGTTACGGCTTTGGGGCTGTTTTTTGCAAGCTTCAGCCTAGTTTTTACCTGTTTGCGTTTTTTTCGTCCGCATTTTTTTTTTCTCTTGCTTAGGCGATTTGTGAAAAACTTACAAATATGCCTCAAATTAAAGTTGCAACCTCAGTCACAGGCTCCCTGGCTCTCCCCCTGTGCTATCTTTGGGTGTGTAAGTCAATTTGCAGCATATTTGTTGTTTTTTTTCAGCTTTTTACTGTTCAGTGATTCGGCCGTTAAAGTCGTATTTTTGCGAGGGCCACAGTCCATATACGCTCATTGTAGCCCAAGTCCCTGCACGGTCGACGGCTCGCCTCGATATGCGAGGCTCGTAAAGCATGACAAACCCGAAAATGTGATCAACGTCCTTGAACGGACAACTATATATGTGATTATATATATATATATATATATATATATATATATATATATATATATAATTATATGAACAGCGAATGTAGCATATTCTCAGGCTGTGTCTTTATATAGACTAATTGGATTACTGCCTACTGACTGGTGCCTCAGGGGGATCAAGACTATGTTTGGCACCTCATAGACAAGAGTTTCCAGATCTGATTAATTCACAGGTGGATTAGAAATCACTCTGAAAAGTGCTTTATAATAATCATGCAGCCCTCTGACACTCTAATATAGGCAGCTCTTTAATATACTTAATACTTAAAAATATGTAATTCCTTAAATAAAAAATAAGTATTTAATAATCGAACGGTCTTATTTTTTAAAATATATAATGGGGTATCATCAGCCAATAGCATACATGAAAGCTGGACTATATTTGCAATTAAAGCAAAAAAAGGCTAGGCAAAAAGATAGAAATGCAAGCTTTCAGGACACAGAGGAACATTCATCTGCTGAAAATCCAAATTTCAATGAAGGCTTTATATACATTCAAAAAAAGTTGTATATTTTTACATTAATGTGATTATTATTTAATTATGTTAATATAGATTTTTTTTTACTAGCAATGCTAGTACAATCACAGAATGTGGTACTTATTGACATTGCAAATTCTGGCATTTGTTCCATGATCAGGTTAGCTTACAAGCCCCCACCTTAGTGAATAGATAGCCCAATATGTGGATATTCAGTTTGGCGTTTAGGATTTGCAACCAAAAAAAAAAAAGCTAAAATATAGATATACTAAAATATTCTTAAATGATGATGTTGCTTCGATGTATACAAAAGATTTGTGCAGACAAGCTTTATGCAATGTATGTATCATCATTTCCTTCTTTGTCATTATAAGATATCCTAATCTCCATCATTATAAAAAGTTGCTTTGTCCTGAATAGATTTAAAAAAACTAATCTTTATTCCTGATTATATATCTTAACTTCTACCTGAAAATCAATATATTGCCCTTTTTATTTACATTTTACAGTTCATGGTCGAAAATGTGTAGAGATAGGAGGCAAACAGATGTGTTCGTTTTCAGTCGGTAGAGTGGAGATATCTTGTTTTTGTAGGCATAACACTTACATCTATTTGAAGAACATCTGGCACAGTTCAATATTTGTAAGGCGAGCTAGATTACATTTATCCTGGGATTCTGAACCTAATTTTAAACATTCATTACTATAGAAGAACAGAACTTGGAAAACTGATGGAGAGTAAGAAGTGCAATTTAGGTGTAAAAAATGGCAAATGTGTGCAAAATAATTCATACAGAATGTGTGACTCCTGTAAATGCATAGTCTTACTAGGTTACGTGTGAAAAATAACAGAATAGTTTGGCAGTACACCGAGTTATTTTACAAACTGAGCCTTTTTCATTACGTCAAATGACAGAAAACTTGCCTCATATTTGGAACATCATGCAAAACATTTGCACCTTGGTGAATAAACGGAGATAATGGGAGCAAAATCTAACAGGGATGGCCACAAAGTTACCAGTAATGCTATATATATTTTTCTTCAGGAGGCACAGAATCTAGAATACATTTTTTAAGCTGTGTGTTTTCATGAAAAAAATTAAAGGAGCAGTTCATGCAGGGTCAAAGGGCCCCTATAACAATTCTTCCAGATGCCTCACAATAAAAGTAAGTTACACTCTACTACCAAAGCTGTGAAGCTATGATACAGCAGCAGAGAAATCTATTCTACCCTGGAAAGTATATTGTATACACACACACACACATTTATATACATATATACATACATACACACACGACTAAAATAAAAAAGATTTTTAAGGCAGATCTCTTAAGTTGTTTGTAGTGTTTGAGAATGTTCTTATATGGATGTGCTAAAGCTCATTCACCTTTTTATTTTCACTAGTGTGGTAACCGCCTCCATTGATTTCAATGGAAATGGTTATTTGGTTAACCCAGTAATATAATGAAGAATGAGGTTTGAAAACTTTAAAATTTAAGTTCATAATTATGGAGGGAAGAGGTAATTAAAGGCATTATGAATGCATTTGATAGAGGAGAATCAGTAGTGTATGAAAACATGTTTTTGCATGAAAAAAAAACACTAAAATAAATATTTACAAACTCACCCTGATGTTTGTTACATTTTTTTCAATTTGCAAGGTGCAGAAAATCTCTGCTAAGATTAGCATTACATTCATAAATCATTTTGACCAATCAGGAGAAAGCAGAGGTTATTTGATACATTTGTATCATACTCTAGGGTTTCTGTGTTGCAAAGCAGCCTGGGATATGTAGTCTCTATCTCGCTCTCTCTCATTGTGCTCTGATTCAGCTTTGAGCTCAGAACCCACCTAACCATGTGATTCCATCCAGCCGCATTACTTCCTGTGGTCTGCACCAGGAAGGCAAACTCTGTACCTGGCTGTTCTCTTCAGTGTACAGTACCCAGTGGGTGTGCAAAACTGCATATTACTCTCCTGCATTTAACTTTGTAAGTACACTGAACTTATCTATATAACACTTATTTTTCTGATAATCACTGCCTGTTTCTTACCAAACATTTGAAACCTAGGAAACTTATATATACTTTTAAGTTAGTTTTAATTACAAATAAAATACCTTATGGTGCCTCTACTAGATCCTGGAAGTAATTAAACAAATTAGATTCCTTTATTTATAAATAGTGTTCAAAATGATAAAATTTCTCTAAAAAAATATTTGTATACCTACAGCATACACAGCTGCGAATATTGTTATTTTGTTACACACATCACAAACAAATGTAATTTTTCTTCAACAACAGTGGTCCTTTAAGGAAGACAAATACTTTAAAACTACAGGATGCCATCAGGACTTCAAGCTGCTTTTTTCCCCACTCCTCACATGCTATGGTTTAGGTAAGAAAACACTAAAAAAAAAAAAAAAAAAACACTAAAAAGTGTGGGCTTCTAAATATTTTGCATCTTTATAAAGGGCTTCCTTAAAAAAAAAAAAAAAGCCTGTCTGACTACTAAAAAAAAATTATCTTCCTGGCTCCTAAGTTTTGGAAATTTTTATCCACCCCTGAATATGGGTAGGGGACAATAGTTTGCGTCACAATGGATTTAAAATGTATTCATGCTTTCAGATACTGAAGTAACAACATCAAAGTCCTAATTAAGTTTGATAACTTTTTACTTTATGAATAAGGATTCAGCATGTTGAACAAAATTAATCAAACATCAATAATTGACAAACATCTCAAAGAAAATCATCAGTTTAAGTATTTTTACATTTAATATTTTGTGAATGAGCATTACCACATCCATAATTTAACTAAATACATGAAAGGAAAAGTTGCTAAGTAAGAGCCATGACTGGTCCAATGCACAAAAATGGTGACAGTCTGTGGGCTGTTTATACTCCATATTAAAATGTGCAGCCTTCATTGTATATGCCTTTTTGTAGTTTTTGTGTAAATTTAGTGTAAATTCAGAAAAATGCATAATACAAATAAACACATGCTCAAACTCATTACTATTATGTGTAAAATAGAGTGTGCTTGTATCCTTACCTGGTGATGGAGGAGGGCCGTCTTCATAACTATCATCAGCACCTTCATCTCCCATGCCAGAAGCAACAGAATCTTCTGGGGCAGAAGCAGAGTCTGGACTGCTGGGCCTGCTTGCAGAATCACCTTCACTATTGGACCCATATCTTTCATGATGAGAAACAGAGCCACTCTCACTTAAGCTCCGGCGTTCCTTTCTATGAACCCTGGAATGAAGCACCATTTGATGGTATGTACGAAAGATTTTTCCACACTCAAAACACTCTGTGGATTTGTTCTGCGAGGACCTTCTGCTCTGGCGTGAAGGTGGGCGGAATTCCAATTCATTCGGCCCGTCTACTATGCTTTCTCCTTGATGTGTGCTGCTACTTTTCTCTACACGGCTACCACTTGAACAGTTACGTTTCTTTGAATTAGTAGTACTTTGACTGTCCTCTCTTTTTCGTTTCTCCTGAGTAACAAGAATATATTCCCCTTTATCCTTGTCATATGTCACATCCGCATCTGCTAAGGTTTCATCCCAGCCCACATATTTAGCATACTCTGATGGCTCTGCAACTTTTCCTTTTGTAGACAGTTGCCATGCTTGATAGCTATTGACTGGATCCAACTCAGGAACTCGTTTCCCTTCTTGCCCACTGGATGTTTTATTTGCTTCCTCTAATGGTCTTAGTTTTAGGTAATCAAGGAAAAATTCCTTGACCATAGGGGCATCTGTATTTTCATTGTGCACATTTTCACTTACTTTTTCTGTCTTTTCTTCAGATGAATAACCTTCAACTTTGCAATGCACCAAATTATGTGCATTTAAGCTTTCTAAGTTTGTAAAATAATTTCCACATTTCATGCACACTTCGTACAGGCTTAAGCCAGTCATGATGGTCTCCTCCTGAACAACATCATTAATAGTAGCTACTGGCTCAGTGTCAGATTTCGGTTTGTTTTTGTTCCCAGTTTTTGGGCCATGAGATTTCATATGGTTTTTTAGAAACCAGGGTTCTTTAAATCTTCTGCCGCAAATATGGCAGCCATGGTCAAATGACCCTCTATGCTTTTTCATGTGGGCTTTAAGAAACCAAGCTTGACCAAAAGCTTGCCCACAGACTTCACAAGGAAACTCCCCTCCGCTAACCTCACTCTTGCCATTTTCGGCAAAACCTTCCGGATTCAGTGGAATAGCTGTTGTGATATGGTCTTTTTCAATGTGGTTCAGCAGTGTCTCCTCTTTTAATGTCATGTAGCTACAAAACCTGCATTTATATGGCTTGTGCACTTGTAGAAGGTGTTGGTCGAGCTCCTTCTTTCGGTCATATTTGTTTTTGCAGAAGGTGCACTGGTAGTCCCCAGGTTTGTCTTCTTCCACAGCTTCAGAATCTTCTACTTCAATGCTGCCATTAAGTATCTTGTTGCAAGCAGATGTGCTTTTAGTTGGGCTTGCACACCCACCCATACCTTCAGAAGCACCTAGTTCTCCAACATGTGAATCTCCCATCTCCACATCATGCACCTGACTAACTGTACCAGTTCTGTGGGTTCGTAAGTGTATCTTCAAGTTGCCTTTCTGGGCAGCCCTGTGGTCACAGTATGGACATTTGTATGGCTTTTCCCCAGTGTGCTTTCGCATGTGCTGTGAAAGGGAGCTTTGGAAAGGGAAGCTTTTTCCACAAATAACACAGCTGAAACATGTTGGTTTATCTTCATGGTCTGGATGGTTTTTACTGGGCTTCGTAGCAGATTCTCGTAGAGCCATATCAAATGGTTTCCTCCTTTCCATAATCAGAGAAACATTCGTAAGGAGCTGTGGACAGTGAACAAACTCAATCCAGCAGTGGTTGTTAGGAGATCTTTTTTCTCAATAATATTCTATTATTCTTCTTCAACATAACTTCTAAAGTGACCTTCCTCAATAGCAGGGCCAGCAAAGGATACCTGGAAAACAAATTGAGCAATGGTTATATTTAGTAGTTATTCAAGAAGCAAACTATTTTAAACATTTCAATGTTGTAACAAACCTAAATATACATACATACATATTAGAAACTCTAGTTCGCTATAATAAATTAATATGTTACAGGGAATGAATGAAAGACATCAGCAGGCATTATACTAACATGGAAAACTGTATGATTTGAATGGTAATGCAAAGTAAACTGGAAAAGCATCAATCTACCAAACTGTCAGGATAAAGTCAAAATAGGCTGAATTAACACCAGTGAGAAAATAGCCATGATAAATGGCAATTCCCCAAATAGGCAATCATTACAAGAAAAGCACCAAGCAACACCTACTAAGAAATAATATGTGGATACATATTTGTGGGGAATTACAAATTCAAATGCCTTAAAGGGACGTTATTATGTCCAAAGAAAAAGAGCTAGATGCTTTAATAGGCATTGATCATTAAATACACTTTACATTCAGCAAAGATCTAACTCAGCAGCTGTTCTTTGTCCACTGTAAGGGCGATGAGAAAGTCTGCTTTGTCTAGCTGACAGCTGCTATATTTTTCAGGCACAAAATTATATCAGCAAAATGTTGTCCATTGGATGGGGACTTTTTGTTGGTTGTGGTCTTTGAATGATTGTTTGTCCTCTTATCCAATCAGATTGTTTTTAAAACTAGACCCATCTCTCTGCTAAATCTCCATTATCCACATTACAACTTTATAGGGGTGGAGACAAACAGCTCTGCTGGAGGCTTACATTCTAATCCGTGAAAATGAAATTATTACTAAATATTACTTTTATAACCAATAAAATAGTTGTTTTAATTATGCATTGATCATTAATACAAATCCTATGGCATTACAGTGGTCCTGACTATCTATAAGAATTTATAATTATAATACACTGAATGTATGTTGAATCTCCACATGCAGTACAAAATGAAACCATTAACATTTTATAGTTAAGTCGAACAAGTACTGTACACTTTGGAAATCACCATAAATGTATGTGTAACATTGATTACACTTACTACTTGCAATCTGGCAAAATGTAATACTTTGCCAAAAAATAAAATAAATATATATATATATATATATATATATATACACATATATATATATACACACACATATATATACACACATTTTATATATATATATATATATATATATATATATATATATATATATATACACACACACACATTATATATATATATATATATATATATATATATATATATATATATATATATATATATATATACACATACATACACACATATACACACATATACAGACACACACATACATGTGTCAGAATATTATCAAAAAGGTGCATGTGACCAAATATTAGACTAGCACAGAACAGATTTCAGTTACCTGCATTTACGTGGTCTGCAACTTTTTGGAAACATAATTTTAAAATGTACAGTTGTATAAATGGAAGTAAAATTAATGCTAAAATTGAAATAACACATTTAAAAGCAATAGTTAGAAAAGAAAATACTTGTATCACGGCTTACTGTTCCCCACCTGATGTTTTGCCAGAGAGTTGACTTGAAAAGGTCAGTCAGTAGCCTACTTTAGACAAATTGGCAGAGCACTTCCTACTTGGAAGGAGTTTTCAATTTCAAACAATGTGATCACAAGAGACTAAAGTCTCAGACACTAATTTTAAGTAACCAAACTGATCTGATCCATATGATGTAAGGGCAACAAATATACACTGGAGGTTTTGTTCTCATAAAACTACCAATGAGTGAGATATATGTGTATATGTTCTTTTCATATTATTCCTCATGTACTAGCAGAAAATCCTCCACAGGTTCCTCATACATTCCAGAATAAAATTAAAAAACGTGGCAAAGCCCTCTATGACTCCACTATCCAATACTTTTGTACTCGTCGTACTGCTCGGGAATATCTACTCACTGTTCCCTACAGTCCTAAAGTGCCTTCCCTGTCAAAACATTTTTCCCACTGAAACACAGTACCCCAACCGACAAGGCCCCTATTTAAATACTCTTCAAGACCTCCCATGGCATACATGTATGTGAGCACACTCTCCACCCTATCATATGTACTTGTACTTTACCCATATGTTTCTATATACATCTATCTACCAAATAACTAGATTGCACGCTCTATGGGATAAGGACCTGTAAACCAATGGGTTACCTTTATGCAACATACATTTTCATCACCAGTAATTGCTTTGTACCATACTCCATTAAAATTCCCTCACATACTTGATTATCCAGAACCTATTATTTAAATCGCCCAAACTCAATTTACAGGTCATACTAGAAATAGCACATTACAAGATGGAGATTAAGTTTCAGGTGAGTCTACCATTAGACTGATACAGAGCATTAAGACATGTTATCAAATGTAGTACTGGAGTGGCTAGAATGAACAAGATACTGCAAATACTATGGGCCTCATTCTATTACCGGTCGTAAATCGTCCGTAAGGCTGCGATTCCTTGCGGGGGTTCAGTTAACTCGCGATTCTATTATACGGCCCCGCAAGGATCTCCTTTTACGGCCGGCCGCATATCTTGGAACCGGCCGTAAGCTGTGAAATCTAAAAACGCAAAAATAAATTCAAGCCTGCACTGTACAGCTCTGTAAATGCTAGGGATCATATTGGGGGACATGAGGATTAAAAGTAACCCCCTCTCAAGCTTGCACATCTGCCCAAACCCGAGTTCAAATTAACTGTTTATTTTCCGGCTGCGGCGCGGGCGGGTCTGAGGTGCTCCAAGCACTCTGGACTTTTTACATGGATATTTTACGGATATTAAAAATAAAATATTTTACGGATTTGAGTATAGGATAATTATGTGCTATTTTTTCTAACACCTAAAATCCCTTTATAGTCTTCTCAAAGTGCAGGATGGCTTTATTTGAGCTATTTTATGTGCTTAATTGGTGCTAGCGGGACCTCTTTCCTGCAAGTAAGCTGCGGCTCGCTTTTAGCCTTGCTGAGAGGTTTCCCGGAGCAATTGAATTGCAAATAGGAACTTCTTACGGCCGAAACTCTTGCGGCCGTTTTAGATCAAAGGCTTTCCTCCGGCGCGAGCGGCCGCAAGAGATAGCAAGGCACCGGCCGCAAGCCTGCCGGAGCCCCCGGCCGTAAGGGAATAGAATAGCCGAATAGCTTGCGGCCGGTCCTTGCGGCCCCGCAACGGCTGCGGCCGCTAATAGAATGAGGCCCTATGTGTATTGTCTATAATATGGTATTGTGCAAAAGTGTCCCTTTGTATTACTTGCTTGTTGACAGTTAAATAAGGTATAACCCAGTGTAGTGTTGCGCACTCACTTTTTACCTCATCATGGTATGTGTAATCTTTTTTTTCAACCTCAACAAGGAAACAAGAAGGAGCCCAGACATTGCTCTGTGGATATCTGCACTGGGCTGCTGTTAGCTTGAAGGCTAGTCTAGGGTTAAAAATTGTACCCAAATGCAGTGTTTCTATTTGTAGGTACCAGGTGCCTATGTAAGCAGCTCTGGGGGTGTGGAAACAACCAGGAAAATAAATCTGTATGTATATAGAATAAATCAATGTAATGCACATTTCTGATATAAGCAGTCTAAGATTAGAAATGGGTAAAGACAAGGAAACTTAGATATACCATTAATGATGAACACTGTTCTGAAAGCAAATCTCAAGCTCTATTTAGTGTGAAGACATTTTAAAACTTAAACAAAGAAGCCAATCGTCTTCTATTAGAATTGCTATATGTGGGTAGGAAAACCAGTTACACAGTTATATTTATTACAAAACTTGTTTTGTTTTCCAGACAGTTCAGTGGAAATGCATCTTTAAACTTGTACCATGTAGCTTTATTTAATTGCAGCCTATGCACTTGGATTATTATTATGTAAAGCAGTGAAGCATGTTTGGCTCTATCAATGTCTCTGAATATAGCTAGCGTAAGGAGCATATGTTCTCAAATGCCACAGCAGGAATATATAGCCTAACAAGAGACTGCAAAATAATGAATCATAGAATCTGAGCTCATGCAAAAAGACAAGCCTAAACAGCAGCAACTCGATACCTACCCTAGCTCAGAAGAAATGCTGTGCGCTACATTAGCAACCTATAAACCAGAGCTGGGTGTGGCGAGCTACACATAATTAGAGATAGGTAATGAAAGACAGTCAATAAGTCAAGGAGGTGAAGCTGCAGGAAGCAGAGGAGCCAAGAAACATCTCTCATGAACTAATAATCACTGTCCCACACTGTGCCACAACTACAAAATACTGCGTGCCTTCAGTGTGAGGTTATATATCTTTCAAACCTACATTTAATTGCTGTCTTCAGAACTATTTTACACAATAAAAAAAACAGGAAAAATTAATATATGCCACTGTAAGATATGCTTCAATATTCTGAAGTTTTTTGCTTACCTGGTAGTTACATACTTAAAGAAATATGACTAATTATAACAAATGACTAATTTCTCTAGTAACAAATTCTACAGCCCCTACACAGCAGGGGGTAGCCAAAATGTATAGCAAATATAGTAGCAAGGGAGGAGAGAGCCAAGGACCAGGGAATGGGGTATATATATATATATATATATATATATATATATATATATATATATATATATACATATATACATATATACAGATTAATGTAAAATTATCACAAAGGTTAAGAGTCATGGCTACTTGGATTTCCCAAGCACAGTTTCCAAAATGTTACATCTGGCTCCTAAACGTTTCTATTTGTTTATCCAGTATGCTGTAGTACAGGATCATAAACAATTTTGCAACAATTATTTTCTAAGGACATTACATTTTTTTCTACCTCTGATCAGATGTCTTTCAGTGCCCAGAGTAATCATAAAAATTCACCAATAAAATGTAAACTTTAAAATGTCCAATCATCCTATGTTAATCAATGTGTCAGTAAGAAGGCAAACAAATATGCTATTTTAAAAGATTCCACACAAAAAAAAAAAAAAAAATTTAACTTGAAGTTACTGGAACATTACAGCTGCCCTGGTGAGATAGTCAGACTTGAAAGGACCATTGCAGGTTGCTAAAAAATCTCCATGTTTTTGAAGTGTGTAACAAAATACCAACATAGAACTATAATATATCAATGAAAAGTACAGGACAGGAGAGCATTTTTAGAAAACATAGTATATTTAGATTTAGAGTGGGTTACATTTTTAACTGCTAGTATGGAAGTAACTAGCCTTTCTGGATCGCTACCATGTCGTGGTGAAGAGAGGTCAGACAAATTGTAGTCCACTTGAGAAATACTGGAGTGGGGTGCCAGTTCTCTTTGCCAAGAAAACCATATGCATAAGCACAACCAGAAGCACAGACAGATGTGCATGGCATGCTGCCTCCAAATGGTGACTGAGAGTCTGACGCGACTGAAAGACTGAACAACAACAACGGATGTAACTTGAGGGGAGGATATTCTGTAGGAGGTTGCTTTTCCATTTAGTTCTACTTTCAATGGGTTATATGAAGTGGCAGGTTTTAAAACGAATTTAATACAGATCTCCCCTGAATTACCTGTTCCTCCAACTTCAGGCAGATTTCTAAGACTTAGAACAAAGATACAATGTCTGTCATCATTACAGCAAAACTTAACACTATGCTCAAAAATTAAAGGCTGTGATTATTTATATTAAACTTTGTATCAACATTTTGCCCATTATGAAGTCAGCATCTTCACAACAGAATACTACAAATTCACACTTCAAAGTAAGATTGTGCTGTGATCTATGAAAAGCAGATCAAGTCATGCAAGGATTAGAGTGATATTATATTTTTATACATAACTAAGCTGGGTGCAAACTTTGACCCTACTAAATGTCACTCTACAGGACTATTCACATAACTTCTACTGATTTCACATGCCATTTCCTCTGTTTTCCTCCACATATTCATTACTTGTTTCATGGGACAACATATAACAATCTGTATTTTGCAGATTCCATTGGTTCCTTGTACTCGCATCTTAATGCCCATTCAAGGCACGGATTATTACTG